>CAHIKZ030000019.1:0-107500 GCA_903632075.3 Acanthosepion pharaonis | reverse complement strand
TTTATCAACTACAAAATTTTATGTAAGAAGCTTAACGAGCATATAACTAGTTTCTTTCGCTTTTACTTCTTAGGAAAGTTGAACGCCAGACTTCGATATATCTTACGAAATAATGTAACAACCTGTATTTGTCCATAAGGAAATTGTCAAGGATTTATATGCAGATAACTTCGTGTCATGACCTCTATTTTAAAAAAAAAAAATTCCGGTGAATTTGAATTTAGCGTAAGCCACATTCGATTGGTTAATCACAGCAAAGCGCATAAGCCTATTTTTTTTTTTTTAAGTATTCTGCTTTTGAAATCAAACTAATCTTTCACTCGTCAGTAGCTTAACTTCTCCCGAAGAGATACATTTGTAGCGTTAAAACATAATTGTAGTGATTTTATCATATTTTAATATCCTAAAATAAATAATATTTAGCTCTACTCTGTATTGAGCCCTCTTTTAAATTAAATGTTACGTACAGTAGATATATATATTGCCTGGAGATATCGGCTCTCGTTTTTGAAACATGAGAACTCTTATGTAGCGAAGGAATCATATTTTAAAGCAAAAAATATTTTATATATATATATATATATATATATATATATAATGTAGTAAGGACCAGTTTCCCTGTGGTAGGGACACAAAAAAGAGCACTCCCATATAAGTGCTTCCGCGTTGCACTTACTCATAGTACCACATTTGGTTTCGCTCTCTATCGCCTCCAGGACGTTAGGACACTGATTTTCGATCGAATATCTGAGAGGATTGATAATCTCCTCACCGAATTTCCCTCGGCTAGCTTGCGTATCTGTGGTGACTTCAATATCCACCACAAAGAGTGGTTAGATTAATCGAACAAAACCGATGAAGATAAATAATGCAAAGACTTCTCCATCGCCTATGAACTAGCCCAGATCATCGAAGAACCCACCCGCGTCCTTGATGCGACGGGACATCTAGCGAACCCCCTTGACTTTTTCCTTACATCTTGAAAAATGCTTAGCAAACGTTTTACACCCCTCTAGCACATCAGCCCATTCATTAGTCAGTGTTCAAGCTGATGCCAAACCAAAGGCACCCCCTGATTTGCCGTCCAGTCGAGCGATTTTTCGCTACACGAAGGCGGATTGAGACAGCTTTAGATTTTATAGGGTGGAAGCGCCTCTTTCAAACATATTCAAGCATTCTGCCTCCAAAACTGCTGCCATCGTCTCAGAATGGACCCTCTCTGGAATGGAGAGTTTTATAGTAAAAGAAATTACAATACCCCCCCCCGAATGCGCTGCTGCCATAGCTCACCGTAAACACTACTCAATATTTATCGCAAGGAGCTGTGTTGACAACGATGAATATTCATAGATAGAAACTTGCATGTGTGGTCGTGTTTAGCATTATCTGTTCACGGGTAATTTTCATTCTTGAATAGGCTTAAAACAATCCCAATACCGTGGGGCATTTTATCAGTTAATATCTGGACAGACCACACGCAGCCAAGCAAAAAGAGAACAAAAATGTACCAAGGAATTAAGAAAATGAAGCAGAGCAATTGTCAAGCAACTGTAAGAAGATAATATCAATAAAAATGATAGAATATTTGAAATAAGTAGGGTAGGCGCAAAATATAGAGAGAAAGAATTAGAATAAAATGGAAATAAGTAGAGAAAAAGAAAGCATTATGAAAGAAATAAAAGTAAGAGAGAGAGAGAGAGAGAGAGAGAGAGAACGAAAGAAAGTAATATAATGAGAGAAGATGAAAAACAAGTTGTTTATAATAATAATAATAATAATAATAATAATAATAACTGTTACAATTCTATGGGACTACACAATACACACTGACAGAACAATCAAGGCCAACCGGCCAGATATTGTTATTAAAGACCACAAACAAAAACGGTGCCTCCTTATTGATATGGCAGTCCCTGCTGACTGCAATGTATCTTTGAAGATATTCAAAAAGTTGTCAAAGTACAAGGACCTTGAAATAGAAATCTCGAAAATGTGGCATATGGGAACATCAACAATCCTTGTTGTAGTTGGATCCCTAGGACTGGTTGGAAAAGATTGCAGTAGACTAATTGAAGGGATTCCTGGAAGCCCATGCCTCAAGGAGATACAAAAAATTGTTCTGACAAGTACAGCCCACACTTTACGAAGGGCTTTATCTATGTAGTTTTTTTTTGTTTTTTTTTTTGTCAGTGGAAAGTGTCATGATGCCTATTTCTAACCTTAGGTCCCTGGGCGGGACCCGGAAAGAAATGTGTAAACGGAAAAAAAAAAAAAAAAAATAAAATAAAATAAAATAAAATAAAATAAAATAAAATAAAATAAAATAAAATAAAACTAATACTAATACTACTACGGTGGCGTAATGGATGGCGGTTCGGATTGAGGAAACGGAGAGACGAGTTCGAATTCAAGTCGAATCCATTACATTCACTTACGTGCTAATACCCTTGGGAAAGGTATGAAACTTCTTATTAAAACCAGCTATAGGAAAATAGCAGGACAGACCGGGTTCTATAGCCTTGGATGGCAACTGGTCAACCGCAGAAAGAAACGGCAACCTACTTCGGGGAAAAAAAATCTGCCTGGTCAGAAAGATACATGATCGCCTAAGCGTGTATCATGCATAGCACATAACTGAATAGAATGTTCATCCAATAGAAGTCTCAAGGTAGAGGATTATGGCGTGGTGTTATTTGACTGTAAGAAAGGGCAAGAAGTGAAGATTATGAGGCTAGGCAGGTAAGATAACTGTTAACCCTAGACTTGAAGAGGTCAGTATTGTGGTGATTGGGAAAACATCCTACCTGGAGTCAGTTCCAACAAGGCAGCAACTCTTATGAAGAAGCTTTCCGAATGAATCTTACTTTTTACTATAGGAATACGAAGGGAATGGAATATGATTCACACTTTTGAATGGCGGGTCCTAGTTGTAAAGGTCAGAGGTGATGGGACAAGTGAAAATAATGAGATAGAAACAGTAAAAAGAAAGAAAAAGAATGATCATCTCTACTGTTAATACTTTAAGCCAAGCAATTAATCATTAATTAATGAAACATGCCTTTGAAGGAAACTAGAAATTTTCAATGTATGTATACATAGTGTATCAATAAGTCTGTAGCCTAACTAATAATAATTTTGATCTGGAACTTTTGTTACATAATTTTCGATCTATGTAATTAATATACACCATTATATTAAGTGAATGGACAAAGAAGAGTACATTGAAAAATAAGTATTTGTTGTGTTAAACGTTTTATCATCATTCAGCTATGGACTTACCTACGTAAACCAGGGACTTTTGCTACTTTTCTATAAATCTTCTGTGTACCGTACCCCTTCAGGACGCGAGTGATCATGGCTCTTCACAACTTCCTATCTCTTTTAAGCCTTAGTAATGTTTGTCTTGACGACAATAATTACAAAAGTTACAAAAGATTAAAAATGGTTCATGAATTTCCGGATACGGCACAGATATTCTTCGAGTAAATATGTAAATATTTGCATATATTAAGGTGTACTGTGTTATACATACGTAACTGTCCCGTCTTATTAATGCCCACTGACTTTAATCTTACTTCATTATTTACCTGCTCTAAACATTGAATATTTCTGTAAAATTTGGAATTTTCTATTTAAAGCTTTTGAGGAATTTTCGCTACAATGTCTGTATGTTGCCAGTGAATCGCGAAAACGATATATATATAAGCATTCATGATATAATAATAATAATAATAATAATAATATATATATATATATATATATATATATATATATATATATATATATATATATATATATAGTGTGTGATGAGGTGCCCTATTTACTTAGTTTAACGTCACAGTACTTGGAGAGGTTACTGGTCTGCGTGTCAAGATTGGAGAAAACCTAAAATCCTACCATAACAGGTAGCCAAATAGTTATTCAACTAAGCTTATTTTAGTTTGGCACAAGAGCACAAAAATGGGTCACACGTAGTGAGGATTGAACTCGTTATCCAAAAATAATGCTCGATAGACAAGCTCCCTAAACATTACACAACGACATGTTACATTTATAGGTTCATAGTCAAGTAATAATCTTTCTATTTACAGTTGGTTTTAATTATTTCAGTCACAGAATGCATCACTCATTTACTTTCTGGTTAACACCATTTTTCTCTTGTAATTACACTTTTTGTTGCTGTTAACACTAAATGACCTATTCCTTCTTTTTTATTGGTTAAAACTTTCAGCGCAGTTCGGTCTGAAATGTCGTTTGATGCCTGGGGACATCTATGTTTGGAGATCTATGAAACAAAATATATCTCCTGTTTGAATGATGACAATCACGAAATATTTATAAAATACGTTTAGGGCAAAAACAACAAAATAAGTTTCGATGGAATGTTGGAGGGGGCTAAGAAAATATATCCCGATGGGTTAGATTTACCTCACAAAACTTAGATTCGACACCAGATTACTGCATTATCTTCGAAAATCACGAACGCTGGGATAATCAGTTTTATACCTAGAATTATTCAATATCCATTCAAGATTGTTGTTGTAGAGCAGTGGGTCCCAAACTTTTTTTTTTTTTTACTCTCGGCTGCATTTTCGGAATTAAAATTTGCTCACACCTTACCAAATAGCATGTGATAAAAAGTACATTTAAAAATAGCAGAGAGAGGGTTAAAGGAACATAACCGCAGATTCGAAGTCAGAACATTATCATTGATAACTCTCTCCTTCAATTTGCGAACCCTGGTTACTATATCCTTAATACTTGATATAATTTATAACTATCTACACTGATACTCATGCATAAAATTACAAGTAATCCATATTTTAAATTATAAAATCATATTTATTTTTGGTATATGGATTTTTTGAAACTGTTTCTAAATCTTTGATTGTCTTTCAATCATTCTGCCTCACCTGCTATCCTCTTCCGCCTCACCTGCTATTCTCTTCCGCCTCACCTGCTATCCTCTTCCACCACACCTATGAGACGCACCGCACCGTTTGGGAACCACTGTTGTAGAGAGATCAGAATACAGAATAACTATTTTTCCATTAAACCAGTTCGAATTCTGAGAGCGAAGTATTGGGCATTAAAATTTCATAATTATATATATATATATATATATATATATATATATATATATATATATATATAAATTCATGAATCATTCATACAAAAAAAAATATAGAGGTTAATGATTTAAATGGCGAGAATACATCTTCGCAAACAATTCTCGCCATTTAAATCATTAACCTCTATATTTTTTTTTGTATGAATGATTCATAATTTATAAATTATAATAGCACCATTAATTGAAATATATATATATATATATATATATATATATATATATATATATATATATATATATATATATATATAAAATTCCTTTCAAAATTTCCTTCAAAGTGATTGTTTGAAATTCAGTATCTTTTTTTATAGTCTCTGGGTTGGCAAGGTTCTATTAGCTAAAAAATGGTCTCTAAAAAAATAAAAGCAAGTTTAGTAAGTGGAATCACTGTTCCAAATAAAAAGTAAAAATTGTTTCCGGTCACGTTTCCACTGTGGAAGTAACATGCTTCTGGTAAAGTAGTTACAGTACCAAATTGATCCTACATTTGCTTTATTTTTCATAAACTACTGTGGCATGTCATTAACTAGAAATTTAGCCAAACTATGCGACGATTAAGTAAAGTCATTATAGCGAAGTAAATACAATGTTAATTGAAATTCGAACCCAATCCGCTAATCCTCTCTCAATTTCGAAAATTGTCAGAATTGTTCTAAGTGTCCTTGTTTTTTGCATTTTTTTTTCTCTAATTACCAGGCGCCTCGTTGAACAAAGATTTCTCTTCAGCGAAACAAGCCCGTCATTTTCCAACTTTGTATCCCGACCACTGCGGACCAGTGTGTATGATCTACTGTCCGTATGGTAATGTCCTTGACAAAGATAATTGTCCAACCTGTTCCTGTAAAGAGTAAGTATAACACACCATTTTAAAACTTTTTTCATACAATATGTGAGAAGGAACCATCATCATTTTGTAACCTATCGCGTTCATTGATTATCTTGTCTTCTCCAGATGAATTGGTAATAAAATTGCATAAAGTCTGGACATTTAATACAGTATAGTATAGATATTGAGGAATGTTTCAAAATAATGAAGTCATATAATAAGCGAAATACCAATTTCTGTTATTGTTTGAACTATTTTTACCCTGTTATCAAATGATGATAATATTTAATTCTTTGATGCTTTGTATATACAATGTCATTACAAAATAGCTATCTACCAGATATACCGTTAAACAATCTACCAGCGAACTAGAACTAAAGTTAATTAAAGACATAAATTAGGACTTTTTATTTGTCGAGATTGAAATAACTGAAAAATTGTATTTCTACTACGTTATTAAATGTGTGCAATGCATATAGATGAACAAACAACGTATTGTTATCGTTTTGTAATAATATTTCAAATTGTTACAAACATGGTTTACATATCGCAATTTGCTGAAAGAGATTAACATTCAATCTTCCCGAGGGTGTGCTGGTGGCTCGGAATAAGAAATTGGATAGTCAAATACCCTTACGAAAGGTATGAATCGAACACCTCCCTACAGCTATGCGTTAAATAGTAAGACGTATCTTGAAAAATCATTGTTCTTCTCAAAAATTGTTAATGCGATATTCAAATGCAAATATATATATATATATATATATATATATATATATATATATATATATATATATATATATATATTCTGACAATGTTTCGGCTTTAAGTAACCCACAAAAGGTGATAAACCGTAAAAAAAAAAAAACAAAAAAAAAAAACAGTCTTTATTTTCGAGAGAAAATGTTGGATTACCAGTAGAGAATATATGCCGGGTAGGGTTATCATTTCTCTGTTGCGTCTCTGTCTTCGGGGAGAGTGCGACTCAGAGTCCGCGGACAGAGACACAGCTGGAGGAAAAAAAACTGAGAATTGCACGGTCGAGGGGAACAGTTACCCAGTCCCAGGGAACAGTTACTTGCTCCCAGGGAACAGCTGACCTGTCCAGAGGAACAGCTGCTCGATCCCGGGAAACAGTCTCCCGCGGCTGTACTGCCTCACTGCACTAGAGATGAGGGATCGATAGACATACCAATGCCAGCGCAACCGACGGGCTGGGCAAATTTTGGACTTGGCCCGGGTGTTCCCGGTATTAAATCCGACCTTGTGTCACATTACGTCCCAGTAGGGAGACGGGGAAAATACTACTAATTACCAGTATTGGGCACTTCGACGTGGTGTAATGATTAACAAGCTTGTCTCGCTCAATCAATTACGACTGATAAGGTGAGTTCGATCCTCACCGAGTGCCCCATACTTTCAGACTTATGCCATATCTAAGCAACGCTTAGTAAATCACTGTATTACTAACATACATTGATCGTTTTTATTATCGGCGAGAGACAGTCTCCGAAAAAACGAGAGAATTGGTACACAACATTCGTCTTTTGCTTAATATTATTATTTAAACATGGAAATCTATTGTCTGTTGTTTCTATCGATATTAAGCTGTCATCTCAGCGAAGTGCAATATGTAAATTGATAGATATTTTTGGAGAGAGTAATTGACATTGTACACAGTGACTATCACTTTTACACCCTATGCGATCTTCAGACGATATACTTCTCTGTTTATATTTATAAACACTCTTTCTGATATTGAACTCTCTTCCCGTATAAATATATATCAAAATTTAATTTTAAGCAAATATGTGTGTGTAGTTAAAATTTGCTATATTTATAGAGAAAGAGTGCTCAGTAGCGGGGACATAGCGTTTATAAGTATAGAGTGTGTAGAGATAGGGATGAACAGTATGAGGTGATAGTCAGTTTACACTTCAAAGTGATCTTCGGATCAAATACGACGACTTCTTCAGAATTACAGGTTCTCGCTTGTCTCACTTCCCATAATCTCCCCGTGACCTGAACATAAACAAGTCGCTTGAGTGGCACTTGATCTGAAGATCACATTGAAGCATGAAACAGTCACCATACTCAGTGACCAAAGATCAGGTACATATTTAATACTGTACTGTACTGATGCGGCATTCACCCTGGGCGGATTGAGCCGGCTTCTTCCTGTTATGAGAAGAAGATTCTTGGGATAAATTACAGAAGTAGGGTACCCTACGTTCTTGCTTGCCGCGGGATTCCCACAGACGCAGAGACAGTAACGACCAGAAGCCGCCGGTTACCGATGCAGACGCTCCTTGGATTTTCACCAGAGCCCTTGTTAGCCGGCGTGTGGGTCAGACCTGTCCGCCTTGGGTGGCCCTACCAGGAACGAAGTTCTGGGCGGCATAGCTCTGACACTACCGTTTACACCCCCCCACCGACTGTGGGGTAAGGGTTGGGGGCTTTGGGGACTTACAGTACCAGGTGTTCCCAAGCGGTCCCCCATCTAAGTACTGACCTGGCTCTACGATGCTTAACTTCGGTGATCGAACGAGAACCGGTGTTTCAGCGTGATTTAACCGTAAGCACATATTTAATACAGTTTGAATCAAATCTTAAATGATGAACAATTCTATATTTTATTTCTTTCTTTTATTTTACAGGTCTCCACTCCTTAAGTGATTCATTTAAAAACTTGTCTCTGAATACGATTGTGAATGGTAAGTAAATATGATATCCATGTACAAAAGAAATTTCTAAAAGGCTTAATTTTCTATTTTAAAATATTTCCTTTTTGTCTGAAATACATTTCAGAAAACAAAGGTGTCGGCCAAGCAATAAATTTGTTGTTTTTTTTTAATCTTAAACAATCACTTATTTGAAGGTGTAAAGTTAGTCTTTATTTTGCGAATTAGAGTTGATAACTTTAATTGCTCTATCATCTTATTATTATCTTGTTGTACCGCGCTAACGGAAGGGAAAAGAATGTGGCCTGAAATTTACTCTTTCTTCAAAAAATTTATTAGCCTGAAAATGAATTTAATGATGACGAAAGACAAGAATCTAACTCGGTTCGTCGATAATGTTTATTGAATTTGCTAATCTCTGCACAAATTTTATCGGTATAATTATTTCTCCGATTAAAATCAATAAATAATTTTTAAAAAAAAGAAGAAAACTAGTTGCGGTGTTCCGTAATTTCTGCAAGTTTTGACTTTTACAAATATTATCATACAATGACAGTTGCTATAATTTTAAAACAACAATTACCTGTTTCGGAAAATAAATGGCCTTGTAGTTTTTATTAGCCTGAGACCAGTTTCTGCATAATATGAGAAAACAGAGTATTTTTCTATATTATAAAACTTATAAGTCTTATATTATAGAAAAATATATATAGTAAGGTGGCTCGGATATATATATATAATTAGGTAATGAAATGTTTGGTAATCCTGAGGAGGGTGTAATCCAGAGAGCTCAATGTAAAAACATAGCGAATATTAGTTAAATAAAAAAATAAGACAGACAACCTTAAGGGTCCATTGATTATATTTTATTTCCCCAGGAAAGGAATTTTTTTCCCTGGTTCTACCTACACCAAATTCAAACTCACTGGAAAAATTTTTTTTAATATAGGTCATGACACGAAGTTGTTTGCATATATATATATATATATATATATATATATATATATATATATTGATGCATGTTTCATTAAATAATATAGACAAGTTTTGTCTATTTATTTTAAGTAAGTTAATTTCTAGCCATTTAAAACAACATGCCTGGCCGCGTACACAATTCCGGAAAATCCTTGTTGAAAACACAACTATACTTAATCATGAAAACAATAAAGAAAAACTAAAAAATTCTTGAAGCTATATACATAAAACTGTTGAAACCTAACCTGACCAAAATAAACTACGAAATCTCCACAAATATTCTTAAATGCCTATAATTGATAACAGAAGCCATTGGTTTATACCAACGGCTTCCCACACTTAATATTTCTCGTTTTCAGTCTCGCGTGGTCATGTGTGACGTCACGAGCGACGACGCGATTTTCGCTTCCGCGTCTCGTATACACGAGTTTGTCGTTGCTTTGAAATTTTTCATGCAACAAAAACAGACTATCATTATTGTTTCGTCCGTGTATTGTTTGATATATTGAAATGTAATTGTCATCTTTGATAATAGCTTATGTAAGCCGAAAGCTTAGATTAGATTTAAACATGTATCAATATAGTGATTTCCTTTCGTCTTTCAATGATAATGTTATTAAGCTTATCAGACAATATGAAAGGAACTTACTTAAAATAAATAGACAAAACTTGTCTATATTATTTAATGAAACATGCATCAATGAAAAATTGCTGTCTATATATATATATATATATATATATATATATATATATATAAAGAAATAATCATACATAGAATCAATCAGCAATATTAATGGCGAAATCACTTCGCTAGTAGAACATAATGTATGCATTAAAATACTGTTAATCCATTGAATGATGTGATCCTCATTTATAAAACTGTTGTCAGATGTTTCTAGTGTATATTGTTTCTAGTGTATATATTTATTCTTTTTTTACAAGTGTTTTTTAGTTAACATGACATGACCTAATTATAAGAATTCGTGGATTTACCATATTACAAAATTCATATAAAAATTCTTATTGGAAATTTTGAACTTTAGCGTTGCGACTCGCACGTTCCGAGATTGTACAACCGTCAATAAATAACACATTCTTAAAAAAACATCTTTCGGTCTACAAACAATTATTTCATCTTCAAGTTTTAACTTTAAAGGAAAAAAAATTACAGCCTGATGATGGAGACATGGATCTTCGAAAGTACTTGCTTAACTTAAAAAATATACACTAGAAACATCTGACAACAGTTTTATAAATGAGGATCACATCATTCAATGGATTAACAGTATTTTAATGCATACATTATGTTCTACTAGCGAAGTGATTTCGCCATTAATCGCATTAATATTGCTGATTGATTGTATGATTATTTCTTTATATATAAATATATATATATATATATATATATATATATATATATATATATATATATATATATATATATATATATATATATATATATATATATTCATGCGTCATTGTGAAACACTATTTTTGAAAGAATCTGAATGGTACACATTATCAAATATATGTCTATTTCTGACAGCTTCCATTTTCGTTTAGTTGATTTTAAAGAACATTTGGTGACATAGTAATTGCGAGTTCAATCCCTAGGCCGAGCAGTGCATACTTGGAAACTTAGTAGTACTAGGAAGAAGAAATAGATGGGCAGTGGAAAGAGAACAGTTTACCACCGTAGATTAGATAAAGGGATCAATTCAGAATTCCCTGTTGTTTACCCAGATCAACATAAACCTGGAGAAGGCCGGCGAACATAACGGCCGAAAAGTTGTGATGATAACAACAAAGAAAACAACAAACAACTGTCCGTATGTGAATAGCGTAAATAATTTAAAGGGTGTTGTTTTAAATCCAGAATAATTCATAATTAATGATTTCATTTTTCTAATACATTTCATCAAATTCATGTCTTCTCTCTTTTAGGTTCATCCTGGTTATACTGTGTTTGAATATGGGGGAGAGAAAAAAAAAGAGATATTACTTCATTGCTGTGTAAACAGCTGAACTGCCATATTGATTTCCCTCAGATCATCAATTCTGAACTTTGCAGAATTGTCGGCTGAGATTTTGTCCGATATAATCTATCTAAAGACTTTGATGGATTTGTGCTGTCTCCAAAATGAATTTTCATCAATGCTTAATGATTCTCAAATCGGTAAACGGAATTTACTTTCTCATTTGCTGTTTTCTCTGTAAATAAAACATTTTGATTGGGCTTCAAATTAAAACAAACGTTTGTTGGATCTGTTGTAGACCTATGAAGCGAAAATAAATCTTATATTTATTTAATGAATTTGTCTTCGGTCTTTTTTTTTTTTTAAATAAATGTTTATTTCTTTCGCTATGAATGAAAAGAAGTGTCTTCTTGAATGTCTCTATCACCCGCTACGAATTTAGGTAATAATGGCACCAGTAAAAATGGCATCGGTAAAAATGGCACAGATGGAAACATAGAAAAAAAATCTCCATCCATTAGTTGATTTTTCATAATCTGTTTTGTATCTATGTATCCTTGGAAGCAAATTTTCTCTTCTACTTTATTACTTAATATTTCCATGCTGGGGTTGTGGTAGAGCCACTGAGATCAATGTTGTGTACTTGACGGTTCCCGGATAACTGAAACAGAAGTAAAGAAACAGACAATTGTCCTCTGGTTAGAAATTTAACTTTAAATAGCTTTCCTATTTTTCACTTGTGCTATTATTACCGTTCACTTACCCGCTATATCTCTTAGAGTGAAAAAAACTAGAAACTTTAATCCGAGCAAAAATATATTGGTGGAAATTAAATTTCTTTTAATTTATGACATTTTATAGTTTCAATCTCAAAGAATATTCGCAAATGAAGGTTTCATTTTATACGTTTAGTTTCTTTTTCTAATTGCATTGACTAGTTTAAAAAAAAAAAGACCACAATAAAAAAAAAAGCACATGAAAATTTTTTTACTCATTACTATAACATTAATTGATAGTTTTTGACGAATATTTTAGTTTGATCAGCTGTAATGTTCAGTGATCAAAGATCTTTAATTAACTACTACAGTTGTTTTACCGCGGTTTACGAGAGAGATTTAAAAATTTCGTGGAAAAATAAAATTATGCAAATATTTTGATATTTATTTGCAGCAAGGTAAACTTGGAATTACGAGTTATAACCTTTTACGTACTAGAAGTATTTCGAGGTGATAAATTGATGTTTACGCTAATCTAAAAAAAAAAAAAAGTGTATAGAGCAGCGTTCATCCTGTCAAAATTGAAGCATGAACTAACTTCAAATTTATGGTAAAGTTTGATTGGAAGATATTGGTATCCCGAGAAAGATTTCTAGAGATCATTTCCCGAACAAGAAAGTAGAAATTTACAGATAATTAATTCGTTTTAAAGAATGACGAACGAAGAAAGATTGACAGATGATCGACATCAGTTTGCCAGGAAGAAAACAAATCGATGCTGCTCGAGATTTGCTGATTGAGGATAACCAACAATTAACAGCATAGTTAAGATAATAGTTAACACTAGGAATTTCACTTGGTTCAATTTACTCAATTTTAATCATTTATCCGTTGGGTACCAAAACTCTAGCAACAGACAAGAGCAGAATAGGAATGAAAATTTTAAATAATTGAATCAAAATTCTGAAGTCTTTCTAAAGAGAATTGTAATTGAAGATGAAATTTAGTTTTAGCAGTACTATTTTGAAACCACATTGAGATTCTAGGTAGATTTTGTCAAGAAGATATTTGATAATTCGATTGAGTATGACACATACAAAGATTTTTCAGCAATGCAAAGAAGGGATATACTTCGTGAATTATTATACATTACTTTTTTGCCTTTGTTCTTAAAAAGGTCTCTGATGGATGCGTATTTGAAATACTTGTGGAAACGTTGGAAAATGACCAATAAGTTTTAAATTTACTATAGTTACCGCTCTTATTTTCTGATAATGTCGTATATAGACATCCGTATTTACAAAGATCGGCACGATTATATATACACACACTAAAATTTCAAAATATTTAATAACAAAATCACTTGACCTTTAAAAATTAATAACATAATTTTAAAAGGTTTAAAAGTTCATAAATTATTCTAATTAAAATGAAAAAAATGAAATCAGTTCCTTTAAAAATTAATTATTCACCGACTTTTTTCGTAAGACAATATCGTTTATAATATATTACATTAAAAAAATGCAATTCAAAGCATTTATTATTAAATAATGTCTTAGCTTTATTGCATTTTTTATTTTACGATTCTGAGCAAATTTTCTATAACTCAGGGTACTGTTTGACCAAAAATATTTGATGATTTAAATTCTCCGAGGACGTGTACTTATAACTAATATTAACATTAAAACAAAAAGAATTTCTCGAAATTTCATAAATCTGCGTGTCTAATAGATGAAAAAATATTTTGACCAAGATTTTTAAAAAAGAAACATTTCAAATATAGTTTCTTTTATTTCTGAATAAGTGCTGGAAGTTTCATTAAATTCTGATAATTATCTGATTTTTTCAAGAATTTCCAAATAACTTTGTTTTTCACCACAAAAACACACTCAAATTTCCGAAGTAATTTATGGCCCCACGTTGATGCCAGACGAACAAGATTTTAATAAAAATTTCGAAGGTTCTGAAGAGAATTAAAAAATAATTTTACGTAAAATCCTCTCAATACTGACATAAAAATTTTCACGATAACCCTTTGTTTTTATACAGTTTTGAGAATTTTATCATGATGTATGCTAAGTTTTTTGAGTGAATGTTTGATATATATATATATATATATATATATATATATATATATATATATATATAAGTAAGGACACTAAGATCAACACCAAGCGGAGACAGTTTCATGTTTGAACGCAATCTTTATACCTTAAAACTATATTTTTGTCATATATATATATATATATATATATATATATATAGTGGAACTTCGTTTCACAAATTTAATTCGTTCCCGAAGCCCGTTCGTAACTCGAAATGTTCGTAAAGTGAAACTATTATTCCCATAGGAATCAATGTAAAATGGATTAATCTGTTCCCAAGATGATTGCTTATTTAAACTTTTACAACAGTACTTTGTGCACAAGTTTATACATAAAACTAATAAAAATCATTCAATCTAAGAAAAAATAAATTAATAAACCCAATACTAAATAGATAAAATATAGACGAATACTTTAATACTTTAATTTTACTGTACCTGTAAGTAGGAGATTTGATGGCGTAAGACTAAGAGGAATGTAGTGTGAAAGGGAAAGGAAAGAGATGTTATTGTTTGGAAAGCGGGAGGAAAGACATCACCGTCTCTTTATTTATAAGAATAGTATAGATCGTTGAGATGAGGAAGAGACAATATCATCAACAATTGTTTTTCTCTCAACTTTTTGCTTTACCAGTATCACTGGGCTAGCTTTCTTTGGATCCATGACAGATCCAAGGACTTACAAAAAGAAAAACTAAGGCACAGTACCAATAAAATTGGAAAAGGAAAGCACAGCACAACACACGAATGTATACAACATGGCGGTCGACTCAGAAATGATTCCGTTCCGGTTAACTCGGTTCGGCAATGTTTTCGAGAACCGAAATTTTGTTCGATAACCGGGTCATTTTCATCTTGAATTTTCTGTTCGAAAACCGTTTTGTTCGACATGTTCGAGAACCGAGGTTGCTCTGTGTATATATATATATATATATATATATATATATATATATATATAAAGTGAACATTGAAGTCAACACTCAGAGGCGACAGGCTGTTTCGTGCTTGACGGGTCAGTCTGACGATTTCGTCTAGCATGAAATAGCCTAAGTTGACTTCAATGTTCACTTTTATATTTACATACGCTCTATCTCTGCTATTGACCACTTTATCCCATAAATATAGCACACCTTAAAACTATATTTCTTCATATTATATATATATATATATATATATATATATATATATATATGTATATATATATATATATATATATATATGTATATATATATATATATTATATATATATATAGAACGAATAAAATACAATTTCCAACGTACGTACATTTAATTTAAAGGAGGGATCAATACAGACCGGAGCAATATTATTTATTTTAGGACATTAAAACAACTGTAAAAATCGCCACACAACTGCCGTCGTGTTCCGACACATACCAATGTGTCTCTTCAAGAGATTGTATCTTACTGCCGAGTGAGCAATTAATTTGATTTCAAAAGCAAAATACATCTTATTTTTTCGAAAAAAAAAAATGGTTATGAGGCTTGGAGACTTTACCCTGATCAACAGATCGAATATGACCTACGTTCAATTCAAACTAAGTGAAGAAGAAAAAAATTAAAAGTTTCTTAGAAATGGGTCATGGTCGGGAATTATTTGCCGACAGCAACCAGACATTAAATTAAAGACTGATACAGATGGTTATGTAAAGTCATGCCAGACGATCAATTTTCCCAAGAAATAAAAGCAAAGGAGTAGAGAAGTAATTTAACTTAATGCAAACTTTTTATATGCATTGTAGATTTCTTACATAATTTTTTGTAGTTAATAAATAAGAGGCCTCTTTAAGAAATTAATAAATAATTCAAACGTATAGAATTATTTAGTAAATATATATGCAACCGTTAAATAAAGATCAACCATATAGAATGTTAACAATACCAACCAATCAATGTAAGATGTCAAAAATACAAACTAATCACCAATACATCCATATAAGATGTTAATAATCCTAACAGGAGATTAATATTGAACTATATTAAATTCAAATAAATCTTAAAAATAGAAAAATAAGCCATATATTGTGCAACGGAGTTCAAATAAAATATAAGAAAAATCATTATCAAATTCCAAAGTTTGACTAAATTGTAAGATAAAAGGAAGACTACTACTTTTAATGTTGAATAAATTGGAACACTCAGAAGAATTGATGAGGGAAGAGGTATATTCCACTCAATAATTCTTAGCTAGCATTCGTTAAGATGATTGACTGAAATGATAACGGTAATATTAAACGTTTCCTTATAAGGAAACGTTCAGCATTCATTGATCGAGCAGCAAGTACGGCTGGTTGAAATTTATAAAATCTTACTCTTAAAACAATTTTTCAGGAACGTAGATTTCTCAAATACAGTAGCTGTTATCGCTCTTTCCAGTATCAATGGAAGTTTCCTTCGTAAGCTTTTATTTGAAGTAGTGTGAAATGCCAATATCTTGATTATGTCATTCTCTTTTAGTTACATATGATATCCATTAGAGTTGTAGCTGTTGTTAAAAGTCCTCAAATGATGTGGTTCCTGTTATTTATTTGTGATTCTGTATCGACAGGTTTGAAGAATACGTGGTCTTCGCTCGCGACTGAAATAGAATGATATATTGATTGAATGATTTGTTTTTTAAGGTTTATCAACCTTTTCCAGGTTATTTAAAAGGCAAAAATAGTTTTAGATTGTAAGAATTTTGTGTTGGGGTGATAATAATTGTTTTACTGATGCAGGTCTTACTGATTAACCATAGCTGGTTGAAAAAGAGATACATTCATACTTTTCCCGAAGGTATTTGCACTTAAGTGAATATAACGAACCCAAATGGAATTGGAACACGGCTCTCCGCTTTCCAATTCCGAGTTGTTATCCATTAAGCCACTCGCACATCCAAACTTACAGCACCTGGTATTAATTCCTAAGCGGTCACTCATCAGCCATGCTCGACGTTGCTTAATTTTGATGATCGTAAGAGAACTGGTGTTTCGACGTGATATGGCCGTAAGCCTTAGAATTATATAAAAAGATAAATGCATTCCATGTTAAGTAAGGAAGCCATGTTTTATATAGAAAGTATTAAAATCTTAGTTATCCTTTCTGTCAAGTTAACACATACTGGGAATAATGAGCTAAAAAAGTGAAAAAGTAATGAAAAAAACTCTTACTTGAATATCACAGTATTTCAACATGAGATAACGATATTAAATTGTTATCTCTTGAATCATTAAAGATTAAAACAGTCCGTCTAGATTGCCTGCCAATCTATAACTGAATTTCCTGGTTAGATTTAGTTTTCTGCTCGTGTGGGGTTATTATGTAAGTATAGATACTTATTTTATTTATTTATTTTTTTAATACATTTTTTTATGTTTATACGTTCTTTTTATAGATATACAAATATTTAAGTAAATGCTCTGTTTATAATAAACAGTATTAACAACATTTACCGGCCTGAATGTCCGAGAAATTTTCATAGAAAATATACGTCCTCCGATAGCAAACAGGTTCGATTCTTGTCAGAGGAACGTATAAACATAAAAAATACTTATTTTTGTGTTCCTAGACGAAATTTCAGTGTAGGGCAATTTTTATTTTCTGTCAGTGTATATAAAAGTGATTTTTTTTTTAGATATGTACAAAGGTTTCGAGAGAAAAAGCCGTTTCCAAATGTGTATTCAGTCTCTACTTTAAAACTTTTGCACACACCAATTAATACATACATACATTTCGTCATAAATACATATGCACATGCTCAATACAGAGAGTGTATAAGTATGTTCATCCATATATTTGACCCTCAGACGTGAAGGGTTTCAACAAGTGCACGTACATATGCAACGTGCGCGCGCACGCACTCACCCCCACACACATACACGCACACATGTAAGCACTTGGAGACACTCATCGCATACATAAAACAACGAAATACAATACAATGATTAAAAAAAGAAAGAAAAAACAGTCAAGAATAATAAAAAAAAATGTAATTATTTTTCTTGAGCAAGGATAAAAATGCAAAAAGTGTGTAACGAGGCCAAAAAAGAGAAAGAAAGGATTCTGTGTTGTATAATTTGTTTTGCTGCTTGCGGCGTTCCTTGGGGGAGTTACGTCCTCTTTGAGAGACGGATAAAAATTACTACGCTTCTGATCGGCGTATCTCTTTACAAAAAAGCGTGATAATCCTATAATGCCGAGAGATGTCAAAAAGATAATTACTTGCAATCTTTTTATTCGGATTTTTCAAGCATCTATCGTTATTTCTTTTATATGATTGTTTTCCTTTATCCTTTCTTTATTCTCACCTTTGTTGCTTTTATTATGTCCTTTCAATTATTATTTTCTTTTCTTTTTTTTCGCGTCTTAGTTTCGATATTAGTCGGCGGGAATTTAAACTGAAAGTAATGAAAAAATGTAACATGCTATCATTATTAAGTAAATCAGTACACAAAAAAACGTAAGCCTTGCGGCTATGTTTCTGTAGCTTCGGGAATATTCGTTTTGTGCACATTGTATGTTAATAGTCAATGTTTTTATTTATGAATATATATCCAGTGGTGAGTCTGAAGTGCACATATAATAAAGGATTAGCTTACTTCATTTTCATAGGTGCGGAATGCGCATGTACACATTGTTGATCCATAGTCTTTGTTTTCTTTTTCTTCCTCTTGTTATTAAACAAAAAAAGCTGAGACAAAGTATAACAGATCATTTGCATAGTTCTCATTTTCCCAGCCTTACGGCCATATCACGTTGAAACATCAATTCTCTTACTATCACTGAAGTTAAGAAGCGTCGACTTTGGTCAGTACCTAGATGGGTGACCGTTTAGGAATACCAGATTCTATAAGCTTGAATGTGCGGGTGGTGTAATGAATAACTGTTCGAATTTGGAAATCGGAGAGTCGTGGTCCAATTCCGTTATGGTTCGTCATATTCGCGCAAATACCATTTAGAAAGTTATGAATACTCTTAAATATTCCGCAAAAGGTTGATAAGCCGTAAAAACAAATCAATCAATTTCATTTTTCCCAAAGCTGTTTTGCATCTTTTAAAAAAAGGGGGAGGGGAGAATGAGATTACTGCCTCTGTTCCCATATTTTTTTAATGCTATCTCACTTGAGGAGGCAGGTGATCATGACTTTCCACAGATTCTATTTCTTTATCATCTGTGAATTGTCATAAATTCTTGGGAAAGTTGAACGGCTTCTCCAATTTCTGAAATACAGAATTTTCCATTTCTTAGACTAGAATTTGAACTCGGCTCTCTGACGCTACTCTATGTGCCGATATCCGTTACACTACCCGCTCATATCTGTCCTATAATCACTGTTATATTTCCATACGTATTTCATGCACCAAATAAAGCAACTGTTATGGGGCAGAGGGGTGACTCGGCGTGGAGTATTGGCTAACAAGCTAGTCTGAATAACCATTATTTCGTTTCTTCGCTAGGTACCCTATACATGTGGCGTTGTACCAAACTAAGCTAACTAAATAACAGCGACTATTGTAAGACAGAGGTAGTAAATAAAGTCAGCATATTGAAACTGCTAGGAAGCGTTACAGTTATAAGTACGAAAAATAGAGCCAGCAAACCGATTTCGAATTTCAGGTGAGGCTACTTAGGTTCATTTAGAACTAATAACCCTGGAAAAGACACGAAACTACATCTGTATGATCTGTTCTATCACCAGATATTTTGACGAAAATGTCTCATCACTGGTATGCTACGATGACTGAAGATGAAGCGAGAGGCGAATACTTAGACAAATCAGCCCCCCTTACTGCTCAAGAAATATAAAAAATAATATGCAGCCATTGACGGAGATTGGTTAAATAGATTGGAAAACTTGTCGGATGCTTAAATGAAATACATTGTTTAAATTAAACGAAAAGCTGATTTTAAAATCCTGATTTTAATGTTGCAGTAAAAAAAAAAAAGCTTTATGTTTCAACGATATTTAGTCAATACCCCCCCCCACGAGGGCATCATGTGGCACAAGGCCGGTTTAACGTGGTGTAACGTCGGCCAAAAATATGCCCATTGAACCCGTATAAACGGGTTCAGGGTCGGTTTACCTCCCCGAAAGTGAATCCACCCTTCGGCGTAGCCTCTTTTGGGTTCCTCCCCGCCCGAAGGCAGAGAGTTCAATCGATCAGCCAGTTGTTATGTTTCAATATTTTTACAAGGAAACACTGGAAATTTAAAACAAAATCGTAACGTTCATTATCGAAGGAAGTAATTTGTGCTTTAATTTACATTAAAAATACAGGGTTTAAAAACAGTTGATCGAACGGTAAGTCAGTTTGGTGCAAATATGATTCGTGCAAACTCCATACTTTTCCCAGAAACCTAAAGAAAAAAGTCTAATGATTTAATAGCTACAAATAAATAACAGTGTAGCAGCAGTAGATGTAAAAGCTGTAAATATTCTATACAAAAAGAAATGAAAGCTTATTTATTCAAAGGAGAGAAATAGAGAATAACCTGGAAATGTATTAAATTGTCAAAATTAATTAGATAATATATCTTTAATATTAATTTTTCACTAGTCTATCACGTCAGTTATTTTTATTTATTTTTTTTTATATATAGCAAGGTTCACGTCGTTCAATTATAAGATCGTTGCGTCATCAGCAAGACTTAGACGGAAATAAATCAAGTACCGACGAACGAGATTTGAATTCACCTATCATATACTTAGAAGCCTTTATTGATTTGCTTAAGATATGAGCATTGAAAGAAAAAGCAACAGTAAGAGGAAAAATAAACAAGTACAAATACATAAACAAATGTACGCATGTCTAATATTATAATTACAACACCGTGCTATCGCTATACGAATACACACAATTGCTGCATAACGCTATATAAATATACATATATCATAATATCGCTATAAAATACACCCTAATACCAAAAAATGATATATCATACTATCGCTATACAAATACCCTCTAATGCTATACAAATCAATATCATGCAATTATTACATAAATACAGTCTAATACTTTACAAAATTATCACTATACAAATACACTTTAATGCTTTACAATGCTATATTATACTATCGCTATACAAATACACCTATACAATGCTATATCCTAATATCGCTATATAAATACACTTTAATGCTATATCATATTGCCGCTATACAAATACCATTTAATGCTATACCATGCTATATCATATTATCACTATACAAATGCCCCTGAATGCTATACAATGCTATATCATATGACCGTTATACAAATGTCCCTTAAATGCTATATCATACTATAGCTATACAAATACACCATAACTCTAAAATACTCAACACTATAAATGTAATGTAATTATTTTACAATTGTTAAATTTGTCTCAGATTTTACTACCATGGTAGTAAAATCACGATAAAAATATAAATAATTTCAATAACAGAGTAATTTTTAAATAATTATATATGTTTATTTTAAATGCCGAATATAGAGAATGAAATGCTAATATTATTGAAAAACGTATCACTCATAAACATCGATTTTCTGATGTTTTCTTTATACTTTTAACCATAAAAGAACTGGTACGCTGGCCTACATTAAAAAAAACTTTAAAAATAAGTACCATCTTCTTTCAAGGTACGGACGATCTTTGCGCTCTACAGATTCCATCCCTTTATTATCTGTGAATTGCCAAGACATTTTGGGAAACGTAGCTTTTGCCTCGGTTTTGAATTCCAAACAGTCCTTCTCCTAGACTGGTTGACAACCAAGACTAGGGTCTATACTGCTATTTGACACATAACCAAATAAAAACTGATTTGAAACGTTTTCATAAGATAAAATCCGAAAACACCAATGCGTATTTGAAGCATCTTTAGAGAATAGAAAAAAGGTATATCACAGTTGAATATTACGAGAGGTGATGAAAAATGGACCAAGTAGGAAATTAAAAAATCTTTTGTTTGGTCAGAATTTTAAGAAGTGGGTCAGGTGAACAACTTATCGGCACCTTTACGTCCCACAAATCAATATAACAAATATAGTTTATATTTACGAGGTCTGTCTGAAAAGTAACGGGACTGGTGTCATAAACAATTTATTTCAATTCCAAACGACATTCAAAGTACCCCCTCAAGTGTAATACATTTTTACATCCTTCTCTGTCACGCTTCTATGCATTGCTGGAAGGATTCTTCTCGGATGACCCTCAGCTCAATCGGTACGGCCCCCATGATGACCGTCACACCTTCTAAATGGGCTCCTCTTTATGACACCCTTGAGCTTGGGGAAAAATGTCACACACAGCATGTCTCTGACAAGGGCTTCGCGTACTTTGGTCCTGACTCTGAGGCGAGCGAGATTGAACAACCCGCCATCTGATCTCGTACGTAGGTAAATCCTTTCTCTAAATGTGCCGAATGCATGCTTCAGAAGCAACGCGAAGAAAATCCCTAATAGAGTGGGAGTGAGGACGCAGCCCTGTTTGACCCCACTGCAGATGTTGAAGGGTTCAGTGGTGTTGCCATTGTATTGCACAGTCCCCCGCGTGTCACTGTGGAATGACTCAATCAAGCTCTGCAGCTTGGGTGGGCAGCCAATCTTGGACAGGATTCTGAAGAGGCCTTTTCTACTGACGAGATCGAAGGCCTTGATGAGATCAATAAAAGCGACGTACGGGGGCATCTGCCGTTCCCTGCACTCCCCCTAGGGCTGGCGGAGGGAGAAGACAATGTCTACCGTTGATCTTTCAGCTCGGAAACCGCACTGTGACTCTGGGTTGATACATTCAACGAGTTTCTGCAGGCAGACCAAGATGACTCGGGCGAAGACTTTGCTCACAACGCTGAGTAGTGAGATGCCTCTGTAATTGTTGCAGTCACTTTTCTCACCCTTGTTCTTGTAAAGTGTGACAATCTTGGCATTTCTCATGTCCTGAGATACGGCCCCTTCTTTCCAGCACTGGTAGAGGACCCCGTGCAATGAGAGCAGTAGGGCAGTCTTGCAGTGCCCGATCAGGTCAGGGGTAATCCCGTCATTGCCAGGGGCCATCCCTGAAGCCAAGCTGTCAATGGCCTTGCTAAGCTCCTCTATGGTCGGTTCGGTATCGAGATCCTCCATGACCGGCAATAACATCAAGGTCTGCGGTTGTCACAACATTCTGCCTGGAGTAGAGGTTGAAATAGTGCTCCACCTATCCATCTATTGCCTCTTGTCTACAATGATTCCCCAGTGGTAGATTTAAGAAAACCTGTCTTGTTCGGCACTGGTCCCATTGCCGTCTTGATGCGATCGTACATCCCTCTTGTTCCCTGTAATTGCTGCTGTCTGGATGAATTCGCTAAGCTCTGTCCACTATTCGTTGGCGCAGCGTCTGGCAGTTTGATGGGCATTGCCCCTGGCAGCTCAAGGATCTCCAGGTTTCTCTTGCTAGGCGACTGCTTGTATTCTGTAAGAGCGGCGCGCTTGGCCACAATCACAGGAGCCATCTCGGAGCAAACCAGTCAAATGACTTTGAGGACTTTCTCCCAAAGTTGACCAAGACACTGCGATGCATGGTGTCCCGCAAGGTCGCCACTTCTCCATAAGTCGAGCAACAAAGATACTACTTCTACCACTGCCCCTACACGCATAATATATATATATATATATATATATATATATATATATATATATATATATATATATATATATATTACACTGGATGTCGGAGTAAACAGTCCATCAAATGTGCCAATATAATAATAAATAATAAATAATGAAAAAGTATAAAATTATTATCAAATATATGAGAATATTTTATTATTATTATTATTATTATTATTATTGTTGTTGTTGTTGTTGTTGTTGCTGTTGTTGTTGTTGCTGTTGTTGTTGTTATTGTTGTTGTTGCTCTTATTTTTAAAATAATTGAAAGATAAATAATAAAACAAATTGATTTGTAGTAAAAACGAAACAAAATAACGTTATAACTGGGAACGCTTTTTCAACAAAATACAAAATTGAAGTTACGTTGCTCTGCAATTAATAAATAAGAAAATGTAAAGAATTAAAATTCATGTTGTAAAAGAGTCTTTGAATAGAACTAATAATAGATAAAAAAAATATCGGCGATAATGAGCCACTAGTCAAAGATAAACAAAATAAACATTACAAAAATAAAATCCTTTCCTCTAATTCCGAAAATTGCGACCATTTTTTCGTAATAACAAATAAATAAGTGTTACGCTTAAATAGATTAAAATTATTCATGCTACTATATAATTGGTCTGGTAAATTTTTATTTTAACACCCGAGCGCTAATATCCCTTCAAATTTTTCCAAAATAGTCTTATTTCCATGCAACTGTATATGCTGAATTAGATATTGAAGAAACCTACCTTTTGGGATGTTAACGACCCGAAAAAAATCGGACTTTTTCCTGGTCTTTCGTCAGCCATTACCGGCTTATTGATGAGTAATTAAGTGCTGAATTCTATCGGTGGACGTATACAATTTGGGCCTATTTACTTCCTTCACAGTAATTCCTTGTAGAAATTAGTACGCGCTTCCGTAAAGCGATTTTTTTTTTTTACTTAATTTAAGAAGAAATATATGTAAATATATTTCAAATATATGTAAACATCGACAAATAAAAGAATAAAAAGTAATTTTTTTTTAAGAAGAAAGTTAACTTTCAAATTAGAGTTAGGTTTTTTTTTTCTTTTGTTATTCTTTTATTTTATTTTATTTTTTAAGAAAAAACTTTCAGATTAGGGTTAAGTTTTTTTTTCTTTTGTTATTCTTTTATTTGTCGATGTTTACATATATTTGAAAGTTAATTTTCTTCTTAAATTAAGTACAAAAAAATCGCTTTACAGAAACGCGTACTAATTTCTGAAAGAAAATATTTCAGCAGTGAATGACGCTCGGGTGTTAAAATGAAAATTTACCATTAGTCTAACAAATACAATACATTAAATTTTTCTTATATATTTCTTTGCGAGAAATTTCACTTGCGAAACAACAATTGTTTTAAAATAAAAAAGAAAGAAAAAAAGAAGAAAAATCGTAGACCACAAATAATGATAGACAAAAATGTACAAAGAATACAAAACAAACTATAAAATACGTATATTAATTACTGTAGTGTAAATGAATAACATAACTAAATATTAAACAAGAAGAATATAAGAATAATATATGGTTAAAATAAGAACAATCGAGATTTTCCTCAGAGCCATGAAAAAAAAACACGTCCGTTTACTCCGACACCCGCGTTCTTTAATTTCAAAACATTACGTCATATTTCAGTGAAAATAAAGGCAAGCCATAGAATGGATTAAATAAATTTGCACATTTGTAACCCGGATATAAGAGACACGGATGGATAGAAGAGAAACCCGGATATAAGAAAGATTTTCTCTGGTCCCAAATTAGAGCCTGTGTTAATGTATATAAAATACACCAAACCCGGATATAAGAGGAACCCGGATATAAGAGACTTCTTCTCCGGTCCCGACAACTCTCTTATATCCGGGTTACACTGTAATAGAACATGTTATTCATTGTATATCGGTTCATTTGGCTTTTAAAAAAAAGACAAAACAAAACAATTAAATTACCTTGAAATATTAAAAGCTGAGTATTGAAGAGTTATCTCCCTTAAACCAATACGCCCTTCACTACGACTGTGACCGTTATCTCTGAATTCGTTATAAAGATGTTGAGTACACTTTTTATGAAATATCCCTTTAAGTATGGAAAGTGGAAGGTTAACAAATTATTCCTGTAAATTGAATAAAGGGTTCGGTTTGAAATTACCAAAAGTCTAATGAATACAGACAACAGAAAAAGAACGGAGGATACAAGAAACAATTAATTAATTAATTAATTCTTTCTTTCTTCTTCTTAACAGAAAGTTGGTTTTTTTTTTTGAAAAATCACGCCATTTTCATAGTTTATTTAGACCGACATCGATGAAAGGCGTTCATTCTAAAGAGGTTTATCAATTATCCACTCCTGAAATTGTCTTAAAAATGCATAAATGCAAAATTTCTTTGCATTTTAAAATAGATGAAACATTAATATTTTTCGTTAAGAGCATGGTGTATTCTTTACGATGACGTTGATAAAGTGCGTAGATACGACAATAATTATAGGTACCGCAAAAAAAAAAAAATAATAATAAAAAGAAGCAAGTTTAAATTGCATTTTAAAAAATGAAATATATTTTTCTAATTTTAATTTTAGTTTTAATTCCTAATTTTCAAATTTTAATTCCAAGCCAATAGATGAAATTTAATATTTCTATTAAGCTAAATACTTTGCTGTATGTCACACCGAATTTAAAATAATTACTCTTTTTTCTACTTATCAGTAATATCGTTAAATTGTCCAAATTGACAGATCTGTCAAAACAAAATAATTATCTTTATTGTTGAATCTTTCAAAAATAAAATATACTTTCTGAAGCATTATTTGAGGAAAATTAGATGATTTAAAATTTAATTAATCCAAATTGAAACAAATATTACTTACTTTTAAGTTTAAAATATCACAGTAAAGCATTTTTTTAGCATGGAAGGAGAGGAGTGTTTTTCTGGACTGTTGAGTGTTTTATTGGCTACCTGAGGATTGGTAAATTTAAGTAAGAGGAACACGATGAAAGTAATTATTTGAGGAATACAACATGAACGCTAGGGGTGTGTGTGTGTGTGTGTGTGTGTGTGCGTGTGTGTGTGTGTGTGCCTGCGTCTGTGTGTATGTATTTTAACCAGTCCATAATTTTTAAAAATTAAGAAAATATTTTAAGCTATCTAATATTTTATTTTTATTTTATTAAATTTTAGTTACATTGGCTTTATAGACTTAGAAGACGTTTACTGAGGAAATGTCCGAAGATTACCAAGAAATTTTAAAAATTTATCTCTTATTGCCTGATAATGTCGTGTATGGACGTTCTTATTTACAAAAATCGACACGTTTTTAGACAAACAAAAAAAATAAATTCGTTTTAAAATACTGGGTGTCATTGAATTGTAGTTAGCTTTTTCATTTATAATTATTAAGTACAGTTTTAATTTAATGACATAATATTACCATACCGCTAAAAATTAGTACAGAATTTTAAATGTTTATAAATTATTCTAATTAAAATTTTTAAAAAATGGAATAATTCTTGTAAAAATTCCTTATTCATTGAAAAAATGTTCATAATATATTTTATTTAACAAAACAATTAAAAGATTTTACCATTTAAAAAAAAAATCAGTCTTCTTAGTTTTATTTTATGTTTTATTTTACCATTCAGGGCGGTTGGGGATCCTGTTAGGCAAAAAAAAATGCTGATTTAAATTCTCCGATGACTTTTCCTTATAACAAAAACATAAACATTGCGCGATACAAAAATGAATTCTTCGAATTTCATAAAAATTAAATGATTTAGGAGAGGGGTTAACAGATGTAAAAAATTTTTTAAAAATTAAAATTAAAAAGCGTTTCTAAAAAGAAACGTTTCAAAAATAATTTAATTCAAAAATAAGTCTTGAGAGTTTCATTAAAATCTGACAATTATCTGACTTTTACAAGAATTTCCAAATCACTATAAAAAAAACCCCTCAAATTTGCTGCACAATTTAAGGCCAGGCTATTTCCAACGTTCCAAAAAAGGATAAAAAATATAATTTATTCCTAAAAACCTTTTGATCTTTCCACTTAACAAAGATTTTAACGATAAAATTTTGTTTTTATTATGCTTTGGCATTATTTCATGATATCACCCCCTTTTTTAACGAATCTGTGGCTGCACCAAATATATAGATAATATTTTGAAATTTATATGAATTTTCAATGTAATATAAACCATTATTAAGCTTTTTACTCATATTTATTTAAACTTAATTTCAGTTGCTTTTTTTTATTCTATTTTATTTTAAATAAAAAGTGTGAATATTAAATAAATAATAATAGAGATTTTTTTCTTTATTTCGGATAAGCGCCGTTTGCAATTTGCCGTAGAATGACTGTCCGAGTGTGGTTAGGGAAATAAATGGAATTAAGGTGAAAGAAAATGCGAGTAAAAAATAAATAATGAAGGTACAAGTGACAAGTGTGATTTAATGCGGCATGAAAACTCTTTTTATTCTGAGGCATTATAGCCGCCGTAGTTAACAGTTTATGAAATGAACATTTAAATTTACTGTTTTGTAAGTTCGCTTATTTTGGCTGAAGATGAAGGAATATTTTATCGCACACTCCCTCAGAATATGGTGCAAGGCATGGTTTAAAGTGGAGTCGTTTGGTAACGTCTCTGGCTCCATGGATTAAAAATCCTATCTCCCTACCGAAGGAGAGGTATTAGTTGGGAAGATTGCCGCCTGGTGTTTGAGTATATTACTGTAATTCAGTTGGTACATCTGTAATATTATTACAGAAGTACCGAGTGAATTCACGATCACGAATCTCCTAATCCATCAGGGTCGTAGGTGTACCACATACTCAACCCGTAGGTTCGCTGAACACAGAAAACCCCTTCCATATTTCTTGGTAAACATTCATTCGTGCGTAACGTGTCTTGTACAAATCAACCCGGCGGAACCCATCCCTCTCCAGGTCAAACCATAGCCGATGTCCTCCGACTTGAAGGCTCACCCTGGCATCGGACGTTGATTCTGTTATAAAATAAAATAAGACATATCTCGGCTGATTTACAGGCAAAAACTCAAGAGCGAGAACCGGATGTAAACAAAATGACCATTATCTTTCTTCACAAATATCCCGACAGAAGTGTTCCGGTCGAAAAATAAAATAATATTTAAAGAGCTCTATTTTTCGTCCAATAAAAATGCTTCCCTCCTAATTATACTCGCTTCGTTTCTCGAGCCTGTTAAGCCATAAAAAAAAAAAACCACTATAAAAGGGGTCACACGGAAGTTCAACGGCAGTCAACAGGTGGCCACGAAATGGGCCATGGGTCTATGGGAGAGGCCGTCGGTATCCTTACCCCGGCCATGTTTAATTCAGGTAAACAACCCTAATCGGACTTCTCAATGGCTCTCTGGTTAGCTACGTTAAATGTGCGGGGCCTGAGGTCCGAGTCTCGCAGGGCGAGGCTCTCTCGTGACCTTCAGCGCCTCGGGGTGAATGTTTGTTGTGTGCAAGAGACCCGGTTTTCTTCTCATGACCGTGAGGATATACTGTCTAGAGGGTTCGCCCTTTATTCAGCATGTTTTGATGGTCGTTCGAGGGGTGTCTCTTGGCTAGTGAGCAAGTCTTTGAAGGCTGCATGTACCCTTGTCTTCGCAGATCCGGCGGGCAGGCTTTGTGTGCTGGATGTTACTATAAAGGATATGGCTTTACGTCTCATTGGGGTTTATGCGCCCAATAGTCATACTGAGCGGCCTGCTTTGTTTCGGCAGATCGAGCCGTTTTTGACGACTTCTCGTCGGGTAGTCTTAGCGGGGATTGGAATGCCGTCCTTGACCCCGATATAGATCGTATAGGCAAAAAAACCGGGTACTAACAATCCTGATGTGAAGGCATTTCGGGGCTTTATCGGCAAGTTTGATCTTGTCGATAAGTACCGGAATGAGCACCCTCAGGAGGTAGCATGGACTTGGACAACTAGTGGCAACTCGGATCCTGGCTCGCTTGCGAGCTACCTGACCGAGTGTTAGTTAGAGAGTCGACGTAGGGCTCTTAGGGTGTCCAAGTTTCCACTATATAGTTTATACGGATCATAGGCTTGTCCGGGTCCGTGTAAACTTAGATAAACCTAAGGTTAGGATGGCTGGTTACTGGAAATTTAACTGTTCATTATTTGGTGAGCAGGATTTCCGGGACCAGCTGCTACTAATGATTCAGAGGGAATTGACGGGGCGGTTGTGGGAAACGCCTGGTGGGGAAAAAATTAAAATCTAAGATTAGAACGTTTGCTGCCGATTTTAGTCGTCGACTCAATCTAGATAGATTAGCGGCGCAAACGGCTTTAGAAGATAAAGTTGATCGGGCCGTGAAATCCCGTGTTAGTGGGGACATAGTCGTAGCTAAGGCAGAGTGGGCCTCCTTGCTTATCAAGAAGAATCAAGCTCTGGTAGTTAGGGCTAGGCTAAAAAGAATGTCTTCTGAGGCGACGAATATGGCCGCTGAATTGCGTGCAGAGGAGAATAGGAACGCGGCTAAGCGACATATAGCGTGCGTCACATTGCCGGATAAGCGGACCGTGACTACAAGCGCGGGCATATGCGAGGCCTTTCGGCTTTATTTTCAGGATCTTTTCACCAGGGAGGCCTGCTCAGTTCGATGCCTATTTGGCTGACTTTCCCTGCCTTGAGGCAGCTGAAGCGGCTAGGTGCGAGGGTCCCATAACAAAGTCGGAAATCTGGGATGCGCTGAAGCAGGTTGGCCTGGATAAGTCTCCGGGACTAGATGGACTTCTCTATGAAGTGTACTTGAGGCTGTCGCCCGTTTTTGTTCCTTTGCTGCAGTTGATTTACAACCACTGGATGAGGCAGGGTCTTTACCTCGACGCTTCACCAGGGGTGTGATCAAGTTGTTGCGTAAGGACAAGAACGGTGGGGATGGGTTAGGGAACTTTCGCCCTTTGACGATGTTAAATACTGACTTAAAGATTTTGGCGAAGATCTTAGCCAACCGTTTGCAGCTTGTCCTGTCTCGTCTGATTGGCCCCGAACAGACTTGTGCTGTGAAGGGCAGGACGATTCAGGATAACCTTCATATGGTACGCTTGATCTTAGAACAAGTCGACAGTGAAGCCGCGCTGATCAATTTAGATCAGTCCAAGGCCTTCGATAGGGTTGACCATCGGTTTCTGGAGGCTGTCCTGTCGGCGGCCGGTTTCGGAGCCGACTTTCGCTCCTGGATCCGACTCTTGTATGCGCCCCCCCCGGTGCGCTGGTGGAAGTGAATGGGGTAAGGTCGGAGCCTTTCGTATTGTCTCGCTCCATTCGTCAAGGTTGTCCGCTATCGCCCTTGCTTTACGTTCTTGCGTTGGAACCATTCCTTCGCAAGTTAAAGGCGAATCCGGTCCTGCGCGGAATTACCCTGCCTGGCGCTACCACCTCGGCCAGGTATTCTGCCTATGCTGACGACGTTTCGGCTCTTGTGTCGAGCAGAGCCGAGATTGACGAAGTCAGCAAAGAAATAAGTGGGTATGAGATGGTGACAGGGGCCAAGATCAACCGTGATAAGTCTGTGGGCTTGCGTTTGGGTGCGTGGAAGGAGTTTCTCTTCCCGGACCTTTCCTCTGGACGGATGGGCCGATCAAGATACTCGGCGTCTGGTTCGGTCCTGATCTCCAGTTGGAAATGAACTGGTCGGAGGTACAAGGGAAGGCCGAGATCGCGGTTAATCTGTGGTCTCGGAGGAGACTTTCCCTGAAGGGAAGGGCGGAAGTATGTGTTTCACACATCTATCCGATCCTCCTCTACCGACTCTCTGTGCTTCCACTCCCGTATGCCCGACTAATGTCATTAGTCAGGACCTTGTTCTCTTTCTTGTGGAGAGGCAAGGCCCCTATGGTATCTCGTGAGGTCTGTTGCCTCCATCCCTCTGAGGGCGGTCTGGGGATGCCTAGCATTGAGATCCGTCAATATATGCTTCGCATTACCTTTTTAGACCGAATGTGTCGTGGGTCGAATGAGGAGGGTGCCTTTTGGAAAAAAGACGTCCAGAAACATTTTCCGTCCCTGAAAAGTGTGCACTCGTGCGAACAAGAGGCCGGCCGTATACCACGTGCCGAGTGCTCTTTTTATCGTGAATGTCGTCGCGCTCTGAAGCTCCTCTTACGGGCTTCGGATGGTCTCTCAACGCCCAGGCGTTGTCTCGCAAGGCATTATATCAAGTTTTAGTTAGGGGGTCCGTACAAGATGATCTGATTGGCGAGCTCGGTCTTACGAAGCAGGAGGCTCGCTCGATATGGCCTTGGGCGCCCGGGTTGAAATGTCTCAATAACGATGAGGCATCACTCACCTGGCTGGTGATTCGTGAAGCCCTCTGGGTCGGCAAGAGACTTTGTTCAGCAGGCTTGGAGAAATATCCAAACTGTCGTCGCTGTACGGGGGAAGTCGAGACTATTGGTCACGCCTTCTTTCAGTGCAGGGCGGTAGTGCCGTTGTGCAAGTTTGTTGAAGGCCTCATGGTTCGCATGCTGCACAGAAAGTTTTTTGTCCTGGAAGCCAGTTCTGTTTGTAGCAATGTGGTGCCGCAGATGACGAAGGCTGAACACTATGTGTTCTGTTGCTTACTAGGGGTTATGAGAGTCGTGATTTGGACGACGCGTCAGAAGGGATTCCATGAGGGCGAGAAGTTCACTTCTTCCCAACTGATCTTGTTCTTTAAGCATCAGCTTAAAGTCAAGATCAGGACGGAAAGGCGGCGGCTCACCTCATCGGAATTCAGCAAAAGGTGGGTGATTCTTGCGCGAATGTGCCGAGTAAAAGGGGCTGACCTTGAGTGGCATCTGGATGCCGGTTAGGCATTAAGGATATTGTTTTCCTGGGTTGAACATAGGCAACCCATCCCGGAGTTAGGTTAGATTAGGTTTTTTGTATTTTTTCTTTTAGTTTTTCTATTCTGGTAAACTTAGCTAGGGTGTATTTGCTCATTGGTCCCCTTTTATTTCTGTCCCCATTTTCTTTTCCTTTAGTTTAACTCCCCATCCCCTCCCTCGTTTTAGGTGGTCAGTGATGTCAGTTCTCTGGTAGATGCGGGGCGCTTTTCGTTTTCGTGCGTGTGTTTTTCGTATTTGTTGTTGTGTATGAATGAGTGTGTGCCTGTGTGAATGCTTGGGATGAATGAGTGTGGCTTTATTTTTCATAAGTCCCGCATCGATTTCCTCCGGTTAACTGATATTTCTGCCACATTCAATAGTTTGTGGGGGTTTTATTACTAACACTAATTTTATTTGGTTTCTTGTAAATATTATTTTGTCATTTTGTATATATTTCATTGGGGATCTTTTTAGAAGTTGTTGCTTTTTATGCCCCTCCCCCACAGACAATATTTGTACATAAGGGGTTTATTTAGGTTTTTCATGGAGTCAAAGAGGCATTTTGGTGTATGTAGTAAGGAAGGTATGGTTAAATGTGTTGTTTTGGTGAAAGGAATATTGTTCAGTATGATAGGGTCAGTGGATGTGGCTAGCTAAGTTTTAATCTAAGACAAGTGATGACCGTCCTTTACCCCAACCCCTTTTTCGGCCTTGTGCCACATTTGTACCTTAGTACAATAAATAATGTCAACAGGTGGCTCGGGAATGCCCACGTTAAAAAGGCCTTGTGCCACGTGACACCCTCGTGGGGGGGGGGTGACTGAAAATCGTCAACAGGTGGCCAGCGAACAGACCTGACGGTCAAGCCGAGCGATCAGCAGCAGGGGAGCGTCAACCACCGTCAACATGTGTCAACTACTATGAGAGATCGACCAGATCCGAAAGCTGGCTTATGAGCTTTACCACACCAAGGTAGCTGTCCCAAACCCTCACGTTCCTGTTGAAATAAACCACGTAAATCTATTTCTACTGTTGTCGTATTTCTTTCTTGCAACCATACGCTTATCTATAACAATTCTATCGGTGGAACCCTCTCATTGGCCGTTGACTTCAGTCTAGGAAATCCCTCCGTCCAACGATGTCTTGTCATCACCGCCCATAAACATAATTCCAGTCGTTCAAAATTAGCCTACAGCCGATTGAAAATCGTTCTAGTTATATTTTCTTTTTAAAACACATCGCTTTCTTGGAGTTCGGAAAATGACGTTAAATAGTGAAGCATATTAAATTTTAAAAAATTTCTACTTGCTCCTTAATCATTCTGTCTGATTTAATTCATATTTTCAGGTCATTACTAAAACAGAAAATTACTTGCGTTAATTCCCAACAGAAAAACATAAATACATGTGTTTCTCGGTACCACCAAGTAATTCCTTAAAAAACTCGAAAACTTAATTTTCGGTTTTATTTGAATAATAAATCGTAAAGCAAATCCGAATTAAAAGAAGAAGAAAAAAAACTTTATGCAAATAAATAAATTTGGGGACATTTTTTAAAATTCGGCACGTTTTCTAATCACTTATTGAGTATTGACTCATCGAACCGTAATTACAGACGAAAAATATAAGCAACAAATTTTTTAAAATCTCTTAAAATTATTCCAATATTTATCCTAAAAGATATGTTTCGAAGTAATTTAATAAATTTTAGCATTATGATTTTGTAAAAGTAATGTTTGTTTTTTACTTAAAATTTAAATGAAAGCATCGTTTCTTTACACACGGTAACATATGGGATGAAAAGAAAATAAGAAAAAATGTATACTTCATCACTAACTTAACAAGCACTCGAAAACTTTAAAATTAAAATGAAAAAAATACAGAACATCAGCAGTGTTGTAATCAAGACATTGATATTTATATTTAAAAATAACTTTATATAACCAATAGTTTAAAAATATATTTTGTATTCTATACAATTTTATGAAAATGTGTGTGTGCTTGTGTGGTTCAGATGTGCCATCTGGTTGTCCACTTTTTCCTCACCGCTCCCTCGATCTTTCCACCGCCCACGGGGGGTGGAGTGGATACCACCCACTTTTAGAAAAAATTTTGGGGGGAAACTTCGTTTCGTGGAATTTTATATATAATTTGGTGTCTCTTATGTGGACTTGTGACTACTGTCAGCGTGTGGTCTTTTTTTTAAAAAACTGATGTCACTTTTATGGCAAAATTATGCATCCTGTTTCTAAGTGGGTCAGCGTAAAAAAAAAATCTATGAAAGAAAGCTAGTGAAATTTGATAACTGAATGAAAGCAGCATCCAACTTAGTTACTGTTTCGATCAGTGACCGATTATAAAGATTATTTTAATAAACGCCTGAACAAAGTTAAATAAAGAAAAACTAAGTATTGATAAGTTTACTACTAAATAACTTCCACTTAAGAAACAGTATGTGATTAGTTCACTTTCTCATCCTTTATAAAGGAAGACAGGTGCAGGAAAAGTATTTCCAGAAATCTAAATATGGAATTTTCCCTGATTTTTATATTTAAACTTATTGGCAGAAATATATTTTCATGTATTTCTATATCCGTGCATTTTTTTTCCCAAGGAAACTAAAATAAATTTCCATAGTTTTAAAATAAATTAGGTTCAATTTCGGGCGACATTTTTTTTTGTTTTTGTTTTTGCGTACGTGTTATTTATGGTACGGTATTTTCAGGTCGAAAGGAACGCACAGAATATGAAATAAATTGCCAAAATCTGAGGGAAATATAAGAGATGTAATTCAGTGTTTGTTGTGTGCAAAAATTGTTCAAAGTGGTAAACTTAAATAACAATACCAGACAAGCCTTAACAATTAAGAGAAAAACAGGGGAGGTAACTATTGACATAACTGCAAGACAGATTAAGAATATATATCGTATGAATTTTGTTTAAAAAAACGACAAAGTTCAGAATTTTCAAGAATATAATTAAAGATTTTCTTTTTTACTCTTTCGAAGAAAAACGCAACTATAATAATTAGGTGAAAATTTTAATTATTCGTGAACATAAGATCATAATTAAAGTTAGCAAAAGTTAGATATTTCTTCACACATGACAAATATTCATTAGTAATATTTAAATACAGATTCATCATAAAACTTCAATGATAAGTTTTCTTTTATATGCTAAGTACCTCCAGGACAAGGATGATCATGACTCGAACACAAAATATGAATTTCAGTTCTTATTTCATTGATCACAAGATTAAACCGCAATATTTTCCAACAATTTTCAAACATAATAAAAATACACGGAATCTAAAAAAAGCTAACTTCTTTATAGGTAACCAATTCGACTAACCTTGTAATTTTGTTTATATTTGTTCGGTATTTATAGCAAAATATTTCTTAGAATTTTATTTTGTCCTTTCCAAACTTGCATTTACTTTAAAAATAAAAGTCATTCCACGTGAAAATAATGACGTTCCACGAGTGGATTTTAACAATAAATTTGTATGCCATTGCTTAAAACTGAAAGCATTTTATTTTATTTATTATATAATATTCTTTTCTGTAAGTTTATTTGAGGAATATTAGCTGATGTAAAGTATAATTAATCAGATATGAAAAAACATATTATTTACATTAAGTTTGAATTAATACAGAAATGTATTTTTAAAACAAAACAGTAGCTGAATGTTTAACCAACATCGCCATGTTTTACGTCATAGATGAGGTATTGACAGATCTTGACATAATGATTGTTGTTCTACGGAGGATTTATATGTAAAGCTTAATTTAAGAAAATGACGTGAGCGACTTTATTCATATAATTTTTAAGTACTCAGTAATCTTAAAAACGTTGGAAAATATTCTCCATAATCTAATTTTAGGAATGTTGATTTTAAATTTACTATAGTCATCATTCTTATTTTCCGATAATGTCGTGTATGGTCGACCATACTTTCAAAAATGGGCAAGTTACGTAATATTTTATATACCTAAAAAAATAATTTAAAAAATCTTGGTGCAAAATTATTTTATTTAAACTTTTCAAAGTTTAATTAGTAAATATATTTTTCACTTAATAACAATATCACTTAACCGGATGAATCTAATACAGGATGTCAGAATATACGTTCATCATGTCTGGACATAGCAAAGTGGGTAAAATTACTCGAAATACCAAGATCCGTTCATTTTGTAAGGGATTTCAATTCTCCGTATGTCGTATCCACCGTCTCTTGCGTAAAGTCAACCATTCCGCATGTGTTCCTGTCTCCCTGGCTTCCGTCATGGAACAGTTGGCAGCTAAGGTCTTCGAGTTGGTAGGATATGCAGCCAAAGACAACAAGAAATTTAGAATCATCACATGTTACATGCTATCCTTAATGACGAGGAATTTAACAAACTGTTGTCCGGGGTTACCCTTACCATGAATTCTTGATAATGTTAGTTAATTGAGTGGTTTCAAGTTGTCTTTTCCACGGTTTTGTATTTTGAGTAGACTGGCTTTCATCCCAGTCTACTCTGCTATTTAACCCATAATTAAGAAGGGGAAATAGATTCTTACATTTCCATTATATTTACATTGTTCGTACCGTTGTCCTCATCTTTATTGCCTTGTTCACGACGTTTCGTTGATTGGAATTTCGAACTGAACCCTTGTTCTAGTTCCACGTGACATGAATCTTCCGGATGTCTCAGTTACCTCCCTTTAATTTAAATCTCCATGTTTTTGTTCGTTACTGCCGTTGCACCACTGCCGTTCAAAGCACAACTCGCCAAGTGACTGGATCCAACCAACGCTTCTATCCACTGGGCCATGTGTCCTTGAGGACATCAATGTATGAATTTTTGGGTCATATAATCTTAATGTTTCAGTAACCATTTTTACCGGAGATCATATGGCAATTTTGTTGTTAGTATTCCTTTTCTCAAGCACTTCGTATTACTCCATATTGTATTTATTTCTATGCTTTGTCGTCTTTGGAGATTTTGTGACCAAGCTAAGCATATGTGCTGATTCCTTAAGTTTTCGTATTTTCCATTGGTGTTCTCTGTCTATTATTTCAACCTCATCCAACAGGGAACAGTAATCTCCATATGTGGTCAGCTACGCCTGTTTTTTTTTTTTTTTTTCTATTTCTCCTTTTGTTACGGCTTAACAGTATTCTTGCAGTCTTACCTTAAGGAGGTGGACTGTTTCTCCTTCATATTTCTTACCACAGCTTCACGGGATGGCGTACACACAGTTCTCCGGAAGAGGCATGGCAGCTGGAAGTGGAACAATCTATCCCTGTGGACGAAATAAAGGGTTCATTTCGAAATTCCAATCACCTGCCGAAACTTTATGCGTATGGCAATAAAGATTATGACAACAGTTCGAACAATGTAAATAATTACAATTCCTCATCTCGGAAATATAGACAGATATTGATTATATTTAATTTTAATCGTGTTAACAACGAAACTGGAATTTATTTAAAGCTTAAGAAATCTTAGAAATGTTTTAATACCTACAAACATCTGCGTCAAGAAGATTCTGTATTCGAATAAATCATTAAATGAAAAATGTCTCACCTTGGTTGGTAAGTGGGCATTTTTTTTTAATCTATTTTTCTGTTCAGCCCCCTAAAACGTATTTATCAACTGATCACTCCTTTCATTATTTAAGAACATGACTTGACCGTGAGTCATTATTAGTTGACAAACGAAATTTAAATCTGATTTCAAAAAGTGACACTGATTCACGGATCTTTACTGATGCTTTTTCTCTTGGAGAAAATCAAGCTTGATACCACAACATTTTATGTAACTTTAATTTTATAAAAATTGATTTTCATAGTTTTCATTCTGTCGACGGAAGTAAGAAATATTGGATTTGATAATTCACATAAGTAAATAAAATGTTGATAAACAATGAGAAAATGAATGAAAAGGTAGTGTTCACAAATGAAAGCCACAAATGAAATTCGTTGAGTGAAAGACATTCGTTAAAATGTTAGTGGCCCTTAAAAGGGCCGTTTTCGAAGTTTCGTAGAGAGATAAAATGCATCTTTAGTCAGACTTCTGGGTTTTCTTGGGTAAAAGGACTGCCTGGATGTTGGGGAGGACACCTCCCAGAGCGATAGTTACTCCGGATAACAATCTGTTCAATTCCTCGTCATTACGGATAGCCAACTGCAAGTGACGGGGGATGATTCTGGATTTCTTATTGTCTCTGGCAGCATTACCTGCCAATTCAAGAATCTCAGCGGCTAAATATTCCATAACTGCTGCTAGATAGACGGATGCACCTGCACCGACACGTTGCGAATAGTTGCCTTTACGTAGGAAACGATGGATACGACCGACGGGAAATTGAAGTCCAGCACGAGAAGAACGGGTCTTGCTCTTTCCCTTTTCTTTACCTCCTTTGCCTCGTCCTGTCATGATCACTGAATGTTCGCTATTGATACAAAGCTCATCAGGCAAGGAGACCAGTTTTAAATAGGCCATGAGTGGCTCACAGCAACACCTGGTATGGTGGGCGTGTCTGATAATTAAAATCAGCTTTTGTGATATTTTTTGTCCAATCAAATTATGTCTAGCTTTTCTCGCCATCTCTTGAGCCTACTGGTATAAGATATAAGGAATAAGAAGTGACTGGTCATTAAGGAAACTCACATTTATTAACAAACATGTCCCTCGATGTAAGCTCTAAGGGTGCTAAGAAGGCTGTCAAGGCTAAGCCTGTCCATGCCGATGGCAAGAAAATTAAACGTAAGACGAGGAAGGAAAGCTATTCGATCTACATCTACAAAGTGATGAAACAGGTTCATCCCGATACCGGCATTTCCAGTAAAGCCATGTCCATCATGAACAGCTTTGTCAACGACCTTTTCGAAAGAATCGCCGCTGAATCTAGCCGACTGGCCCAATACAGTAAACGTTCAACCATCACCAGTTGCGAAGTTCAGACCGCTGTCCGTCTTCTTTTGCCCGGAGAATTGGCTAAACATGCCGTTTCTGAAGGAACCAAAGCTCTTACCAAATACACCACCAAGAACTAAAGCTGATATAGTTTTCATTCATAACAACGGCCCTTCTTAGGGCCACTCAATACTTTCAAGAGAACTCTTCTCGTCTACATATTATGCAGTTTTCCGTTTGTTCATTTTTTTGTGATTTTCTCTCATTGGGCGCAACGTGGCTTGATTTCCAAAATTTTCCGATTAAGGATTCATCTTCATTTGCACATAATCCCAAATATACGCGTCAAGGAATATGAGTGAAGTGAATGCAGTGAGCTAATTTTACATATATACAGTAATTTTTATCGAAATTTTACTCTTTTGTATTTTTATGGCTTATCATTACACTTTCTTGACGCCCGTGTTTTTATGCGTCCATTAATGAACTTTACGAGTAAAGATCTTATATACTTTCTCATATACACTTACGATAAAAGAAACACTCCTAATTTTTCAACTGACTGAATCATTTTCTTTTGACCGGGGTCATTCGAGGTCAGGTGTGGTTTCTCCGATTTCATACAGAACAAAAATACAATCTAAAAAATGTAATCTAATTTATAAAATAAAATCCTTACTTTTATTGCATGGCCAGCAGAGAGAAAAATCAATAAACTACACAAAGAAATAATCACTTTTATCTAAATTGCTAAATTACAGCCTTCCTCTGAACATTTTCATATTTCTAAGAAAATTAATCTGAAATGCATAAGATAATATCGATTTTATGATTTCGAGGATTTATTATTAAAAAATGCTTTAACTATAGAATCTAAAAGAGCCACATACTGTAGAGAATCTTCTAACAAATTAGTTTCAGATAGTATTCATTTGGGAAATATGCAATTTTTAAATGATGTAAAAATTTAACATTGGAAAGCTACGTTTCTCGTCTTATCATGTTTTACATTTATGGGCGTCCTAACATTACTTGACGCACACAAAAGCTCCTTTATTAAAAACGGCCTCTCCATTCACTACGTGCCTGATTAGTCGTGTTCATTCAAGTTTAGATAACTGTTTTTTTTTTTATTTAAGTTATTTAAGCTTAATTAACTGGCAGATTTTCTTCTGATCAGGTCATTCGAGGTCAAGTGGCGAACCCATGTTTTAGCATAAACGTAGTAAAGATGATGACAAGAGAAAATTGTTTATTTTAGTTCAAGGCAAGTGCAAACGCACACAAACAATAATTGACTTCATTTTTTTTTAGTATCTGCTTGCTTTCTCATCTTTTTAGTGATATTGTGTCACACATGAATAAATCAAGTTTGATTGTTGGACGTAAAATATACAATTTAAAAAATCAGTGTCTTTGATTCGCTTCAGCGCGCGTCTTGTCTCTCAATGTTTGACCCGAAAATAAACATTAAATGTTGAAACTCGGAACTAGAAAATAATAAACTTTTCTCGATGATGACACACTTAGTGTCGTTGACTCGAAATTTCCGATATATCCGTTTGATTAAGAGGTCACAATCTGTTTGTATCTTTTCAATAATATGAGTTGATTTGGGATGAATTGGAATGTCAACAGTGACTGTGCCTGAGGCCCATTCAAAATTTTTGAACCTCTTAGCCTAATCAAAACATGTCTGAAATTAAACCAGATTCCCAAATTTCGAAAAGTAGACGAAATATATTCCAGTCAGGAACTTTACTCAGTCAACAATTATAAGATCAGATTTGTTAACAGATAATGTCCTATTTTTTTTTACATGCGATGCCATCAACGCGATGATCAAGTTGAATATTATCGAGTACTTCGGTTGACCTTGCTTGGGATATATTTCATCAGCACCTTTGAGCAAAGTGTTATTGCCTAGTGTGTAAAAGTGATATAATAGTCTAAAAGTTATCCCCAGTATTCCTTACGCTAGAATATTTATAGGAATAAAGCATGCAATATGGAATCAAAAGCTTTAATGCCAAGAGAACTGACGAAAGGTGTTTTCGTAATTTTTCACTAGACAATTTAGTCAGCCTGATAAATGTAAAATAAAAGAAAAATATAAAAACAAAGTTTTAATGTAAATTAAAAGCAAAAATCGATTAAAATAAATAAAATTAAAAGCAAGGGCAATTAAAAGATGCAAATTTCAAAAGTATGCAGTTGTTAAAATTATAAAAAAAGTGGGTAACAAGCAAGTAAACACTACCATTTACGAAGCTCGCTTAATTAAACATTCGTTTAATTCTCTAAGTCCTTAATTCAACATAATCTACTTTTGCATACTATTTACATTCTTAAGGTTTTGAAAAAGTCGGACCTTAAGGGATACTAGTAACAACTTGATATGAAATATATCAAGTGGATTTATATAAAAGTATAGTCTTCTATTTCGATTTTTTTAAATATTTCTTTTTTTATCCAATAGCTTTTTACATTTCTTTTTTTCCATATTTGAAGATCGATTTTACTTTTATGTTCAATGTATTGAACAGTAATTTCTTTTATAAAAGTTCTTTATCATAACATTTCTGTTTAGGCACCTCATCAATCAGGTGCATTCCATGGCAAATGGGTATTTTTCGATTTAAAAATTATAAGAAATAAAAAAAGATAAAGATAGAACCAGGATGATAAAATACAGGCTCACACAATAAAGCCCTGCACAAAATTTCGTAGTTTTTTTAATGATAAATTTTGTTTTACATAAATTTACAAGCGACGAGATAGAAATTTGTAAATTATCAATCAAATTATTTTCTAAATACTCAATAAACAAAGAATCACATTTGCTTAAAATAATGAAGACAAGACATCTTTTTAAAGATAAAGACGGTTGGCAAGAAATAAAATTTATTAGCTTCCATCAGGGTCTTTTTAGCGTAAAGTAATCGTTAGCAAGCTAATTAGTACGAAAACAGAAATCACGTCATTTTTAACTGGAAACTAATTAAAAAATGTACATATCTTGCAATAGTTGAATAAACTGTTTGTAGAAAATAGGTGGCCCTAAAAAGGGCCGTTAAGAGATAATATTTTCATATTTATCCTCCGAACCCGTAGAGAGTTCTGCCTTGTCTCTTCATGGCATAGACCAGATCCATGGCGGTGACATTTTTTCTCTTGGCGTGCTCAGTGTAGGTGACGGCATCACGGATAACATTTTCAAGGAAAACTTTAAGGACACCACGTGTCTCCTCGTAGATGAGACCAGAGATTCGCTTGACACCACCTCTGCGAGACAGACGGCGAATAGCGGGCTTGGTGATGCCTTGGATGTTATTTCTGAGCACCTTGCGATGACGCTTGGTGCCCCCTTTTCCAATCCTTTTCCATATTCAGACATGTCAATAAATCAACACTGATGCATTTCGATTTATACAACATCTAGTTAAGCTTACGCGGACGTAGTAGAGAGCATGTCACGTGATAGAAATAGGAGATTTACTAACAAATGAATATACAGAATACATTTCCGCTCGTTTTTGGCAAGCTAGCCAAAGCCACACTGCATATATGTATATTCTTTGTGCCATGTCCTTCGAGACGTGGGTGATTATATCTCTCCACAACTTCCTATCCCTGGTGAATCTTAGCAGCATTTCTCACTTTATCAATCCTCCTACTGTTCGTTCTACCATCTATTCATACAAGCTGACTTTCCCTATAGCCTCAAAACAAAAATATATCACGTTTACTCTGGGCAGGAAGTTTCAAGTAACAAAGGTGATCAGTGAATGTTTAGACAAACAGCTTTGATAATTTTCATAGGTAAATAAGATAATATGCAGATAAATTGTTTGCTGATATTGTCCACATCTGGTGTCTCTAATATGGCTCTAAAGCTATCATTTAAATGCGGATCTCTCAGTGTTTTAAGCTTTTCTATTTTTTGGCTAATTTTTGTAGCAGTTTCAACGGGAATAAAATGAGCGAAAAATTGACTCATATTTGAAAGATTTTTCCTTATACAAAAAATTGAATTAAAATTACTAGACTGATATTTTGAAAGTTTTCGGATTATTATTATTATTATTATTATTATTATTATTATTATTATTATTATTTCCTTTGATTCTCGTTGTATAAACATTTCTTTCCGGGTCTCAATCAGAGACTTAATGTCAGAAATGACCTTCATGGTATTTTCCACTAATCATTTTCGTAAAAGAAACAAAACACTCATATATTTTACATAGATAAAGCACTTCAGAATGTGTGAGCTGTATTCGTGAGTACATTATTTCGTATTTCTTTAAGTCACGGTTTACCAGGAATGCATAGAATGAGTCTATCGGAAACTTTTCTAATCAGTCCGAGGGCTCCAACTACAACTGGAATTAATGATATCCTGTTGTGTCATATATTTGTGATGTCCACTTCAAAATCCTTATATTTTGATAGTTTTTCAAGATCTTTAAAGACATATTACAATCTGCAGGAACTGTGATGCCAATAAGAAAGCACATTCTGTTTTTTGTGGTCTTTGATCAACATGTCTGGGCGATTAGCTTTGATTGTTCTGATTGTGTATATCGTAAAGTACTATAAAATTGTTACAAGTCCTATCTTAGTAATCGTGTCCGAGTGATGTCCATACCAGCTTCTTGCAGTTTCATTCCCGTAAAAAGGTGAATATTTTTTAGTGCAGATATTTGTCCACTCCATTATACCGAATTCTATATTCACTGGGTGCTAACTCCGTGCAACCTGATACAAGATGGTCAATTCTTTCTGGATATTTATCACAGAATCTGCATTTCGGTTTAACACCATTTTTTACTATGTGTACTTGGTAATTTTTTAGTTGGCAAGCATTGGTCATGTGCAGCAAGAATAAAACGTTCGGTTTCATATTTTAACCCTGAAGTAAGCAACAACTGATATGTATGGAGTTTGTCTACATCAGTTTGCAGTGTATTGTCCATGAAGGGGCTTATCTTGCTATCATTTTTGCATTTGGTACATACAGCAGCAATAAACCATCTTAAAATTCTAGATCCACTGCTTCATGCATTTTATTTGTTGGATTGTTTTTTGTTTTTTTTTTCGAGGCGAAGCAAACATTTTTCAGAAAGATCCAAAATTTAGCAAGTAGCATTATTAATTTATTCAAAATACTCTTTGGATTTAGATTTTTAAGGACTTATTCGCAAAGGAATGAAATTATTTTTTGTATATTTCTTCTTTTAGAAAATCTTTATAAAAGTATTTTTGTTTACATCTGTTACCCACGCGTATTTAATTTTATCAAATTTCGAGAAATTCTTTTATGTAACGCTTAATATTTATATTAATTATAAGAACAAGTCTTCCTAGATTTGAAATCGTTGATTTTATTTTGATCAAACAGGCCACCCAGTTACAGAAAATCTACTCTGGATCGGAAAATTCCATAAAGCTAAGACATAACTGATTTTATAAATAAGATAAATTGTGGGACCTATCGACTTAAGAAAAATAATTTCGATGTCTATTGAACTTTTAAAAAAATGATTTTATTTAAAAAAAAAAAAAAAAAAAGAATAATTATAATGACATATAAAGTTTTAAAATTTTATGTTAATTTGTACCAGTTTATAATGTAATTAAGGAAAAACTATATTTACGAATCATAAATAGTAAAGCTTACTACAATTTAGCGATCACCAATATTTTATAAAACATTTAAAACTCCTTCTGTGTATTAACATGTCAACTGTTGTAAATTTAAGGATCATTAGTATTTTAAAGAATGTTTTTTAACCAACTGAATTTTTGACCTGTGTCTTGTTCAGTCATATTTGAACTAAACGCGAAATATCACAAATATTTTCTACAATTGCGGATTCATGCGTTTGTTTGAATTGTAAAAAAAATTCTAAATAATCTGTTAAAATAAAGAATTATATCAAAATATCTTTTAGAATATTTTATATATATATATATATATATATATATATATATATATATATATATATATATATATATATAATATATCAAGAAACGAAGGATAATTTCAGGTTTCATAGATTGAGACAAAATAAACAGATACCTACCTTGAACTGAAACTTTTTTTAATGTCTCAGATGAATATAATATAATATAATATGAATATAATATAATATGAATATAATATAATATGAATATAATATAATATGAATATAATATATAATATGATTTCAATTTTTTATTACTGTTTGTTGTTCCAAAGAGACAATGGTATGCAGTTTTGTATTTGTCCATTTTTTATTTATTTATTTTTTTTTAGGCAAGTCTAAAAAAATTACGATTCAATTTTTTGCATATTTTCGATAATATTCCCATCAATGAATTGTAGGCAATGAATATTTGATAAGTGAATGCAGCGGGAGGTAATTTTAGAAATATACTATAATTTTTTTTATCGAATTTCAGATATTCGTTCGTATTCTGATGGATTATAAATTTTCTATCATTGTTCTTTTTTGACGCCGCGTGTTTCTGTATTTGTTCTTCCATTACTTTGATCGTTGGCCACATGAACTTTACGAATAAAAGATTTTATAGACTTTCTCATACACATTTATGAAAGAAAAAGAAACACTCTTTTTTTTTCAACTGACTAAATTATTTTCTTCTGACCGGGTCGTTCGAGATTTTCTCCGATTTCGGACAGAAACAAAAATATCATCACCGTGAAGATTTAAGAAGATAATATACATCGTAATCTAATGTTTTATTGAATTTTAGGTACTTTGGTTTTAAATTGACTAGTTATCACTCTTATTTTCTGATTATGTCATGTATGGACGTCCGTATTTACAAAAATTTATACACACACACACAAATAAATTCAAATTACTTTTAAAATATTGGTGTTCGATGAATTTTATTACGATTTTAACCAAAATTTAGAATGATCTAAAAAGAATTAAAAAAAATTGCTTGGTCTGTTTTTCATCTTGATAGTAACAAAGATTTTGGCGTTAAAAGTTTTTTTTTATCATGGTAAGTTAATTTTTAAAGCGTGTCAGTGGTATTAACAAAATCAAAATCTTTTTAACGAATTTTATTATTTGTGTATTATTCAACACTCCATGGGTCAAATGAGAGACTTCTGTGTATAAAATACGAAAATGGTTTTCTGACGATCAAAGGGAGTGCATAATTATAAATTATCTGATTTCTGGAATTATTTTCACAAGACATTCTAATTTCCTAAAACTCATGGTCCAACGGCTACTGTTTGTTTTCCCGGTAACCACGTGACATAAACATCTCTACGATTTCAAATTTTTTTTTTTCCGCTTACGTTTGGAAATTGCCAATTGTTCGTAGAGACGGATTTTATGTCTGTAAATGTTTACTAAATGAAGTTGGTTTGCAGACTAAACGGCTACTCTTTACAAAAAGTGGCCCTTACATCATATTTTCACGAGAATAGATTTTATTTATTTTCTCCTGTATTCCAATAAAAGTAGCATTCATTTGATATAGAGAGGTAAGTGGTAAATCATGGAACCTCAAGTCTGGCTGTGTAGTAAGAATGAATTAGGTAAAATAAATAATTAGGTGCCACGCATTGAGTTTGGTAAAAAAAAAAAATAAAAAAAAGCATAATTAAATTGTAAACGAAGCATATTACGTTCTTATTGCATGTTTCTTAATATAACAGGTCACTCATATTATGCTCCTACTTGTAAACATTCAACTTTTTAGGTTTTTATTAAAAGAAATGAAACCATCTCCCCTATATTGACATTTTTACACTGAAAAGATTTAAAAAACAATTGCAGTAACACTAACATCTAAATATCGTAGATCCACAACGTCATCCATTTTTTTTTTAGTCAAACTAAATATTTTTGGTTTATACAGACTAAAATAAAAAAATTAAATTTAAATTTTTAGTGCAAAACTAAAGCAAGGGAAAATGCTCGATGCAAATTTGAAAAGTACTCATTTGTTAAAATTATAAAAAAAGGGGTAACAAACAACTAAACATAATAATTTTAGGAATTTGATTATTTAAATACGAAACCCTAGTATTAATTTATTTTATTTAAGAATGTCTTAGTTTTACTGCATTTTTTATACTTTACTAATCAGAGCTGATTTTCTCTAACTTGGGTTTTGACCAAATGAAATTAATGATTCAAATTCTCCGTGGATACGCCATAAGTAATATTAACATTAAATCATAGGAAAAATGAATGGGTCGTAATTCCATAAAATTAAACGAATGGTGGGTAACACATACCAATAATTTCAAAAGTGTAAAATTTAATTCATTCGTGAATAACCACTGAAAGTTTCATCAAAATCAGACAATTATCTGATTTCTGGAATTATTTTCACAAGACATTCTAATTTCCTAAAACTCATGGTCCAACGGCTACTGGTTGTTTTCCCGGTAACCACGTGACATCTACGATTTCAAAACTTTCCCGCTTACGTTTGGGAATTGCCAATTGTTCGTAGAGATGGATTTTATGTCTGTAGATGTTTGCCAAATTAATAAGTTCTTTTAAGAAACAATTGTCTATGTCCTTTAATGTTTTGATGGATTTACGCATTTTTGTGCTTGCTGATCGGAAAAGAAATTTATAAAAAGATCCACGCACCAGCCAGGCTATATGTTGCGTTATTTGGGGGATCGAAAAAGATCGTTGGATTCAACATCATTTCACCATTAATGAAAAAGAAGGAATGAAAGGAAATTGGAAAGATCATTGCAATGAATTAATAAAATACACCATCAAAAAGAAATGAAGTTCAAACTAACAAAAACAAAACTGATAAAAACAGAGTTGGAAAAAAGAAAAAAAAAAGACTGGTAGCATAAAATTCGTTGAGTGACAGGCATTCGTTAAAATGTTAGTGGCCCTTAAAAGGGCCGTTTTCGAAGTTTGTAGAGGGATAAAGTGTATCTTTAGTCAGACTTCTGGGTTTTCTTGGGTAAAAGGACAGCTTGGATATTGGGGAGGACACCTCCCTGAGCGATAGTTACCCCGGATAACAATCTGTTCAGTTCCTCGTCATTACGGATAGCCAACTGCAAGTGACGGGGGATGATTCTGGATTTCTTATTGTCTCTGGCAGCATTACCTGTCAATTCGAGAATCTCAGCGGCTAAATATTCCATAACTGCTGCTAGATAGACGGATGCACCTGCACCGACACGTTGCGAATAGTTGCCTTTACGTAGGAAACGATGGATACGACCGACGGGAAATTGAAGTCCAACACGAGAAGAACGGGTCTTGCTCTTTCCCTTTTCTTTACCTCCTTTGCCTCGTCCTGTCATGATGACTATTTATACAAAGCTCATCAGGCAAGGAGACCAGCTTTAAATAGGCCATGAGTGGCTCACAGCGACACCTGATATGGTGGGCGTGTCTGATAATTAAAATCAGCTTTTGTGATATTTTTTGTCCAATCAAATTATGTCTAGCTTTTCTCGCCATCTCTTGAGCCTACTGGTATAAGATATAAGGAATGAGAAGTGACTGCTCATTAAAGAAACTCACATTTATTAACAAACATGTCCCCCGAGGTAAGCTCTAAGAGTTCTAAGAAGGCTGTCAAGGCTAAGCCTGTCCATGCCGATGGGAAGAAAATTAAGCGTAAGACGAGGAAAGAAAGCTATTCGATCTACATCTACAAAGTGATGAAACAGGTTCATCCCGATACCGGCATTTCCAGTAAAGCCATGTCCATCATGAACAGCTTTGTCAACGACCTTTTCGAGAGCATCGCCGCTGAATCTAGCCGTCTGGCCCAATACAGTAAACGTTCAACCATCACCAGTTGCGAAGTTCAGACCGCTGTCCGTCTTCTTTTGCCCGGAGAATTGGCTAAACATGCCGTTTCTGAAGGAACCAAAGCTCTTACCAAATACACCACCAACAACTAAAGCTGACATAGTTTTCATTCGTAACAACGGCCCTTTTTAGGGCTACTTATATTTTCAAGGGAATCTATTGTAGTCTACATGTTATGCAGTGTTGTATTTGCAAATGCCGTGGGACTTAAATTTTAGAAATATACAGTAATTTTTATCGAAATTCAGATATTCTTTCGTAATCTTATGGATTATAAAATTTCTCTCGTTGTTCTTCTTGTCGCCATTGTGCTTTTCTTAATTTGAACGTACGAGATTTTATATACTTTCTCATAGACATTTACGAAGAAATAGACAATCCTTTTGTTTTCAACTGACTAAAAATCACTTTCTTCTGACCGGGTAGTTCGAAGTTAGATTTCAGTTTGGTTTCTCTTATTTCGTACAGAAACAAAAAAATGATTTCTTGTTATTTCCTGACCAGCAAAGAGAAAATGAATAAACTCCACACAAGGAAATAATTACTTTTATCTGACTTGCGAAATTTCAGCCTTCCTCTGAGCATTTTCGTATTTCTAAGAAAGTTAATCTGAAATGCATAATAATAATAATATCGGTTTAAAATTATATAATAAAAGCGCTTACGTTGTATATTTGATAGCTAGTTCTCTACAGTATGTCAATCTTTTCAATTATATAATCAAAATACACTGATTTTCTTAAATAAGTAGCTTTATCATCAAAATTAGTGTTAATGTTTTGGGAAAATATTCTCCATGATCCAATGTTTTCTTGGATTTTAGGTACTTTGGTTTCAAATTGTTCTTATTTTCTGATTGTCGTGTATGGACGTCCGTATTTACAAAAATCGGAACGTTTATGAACACATAAATAATATAAGAATACTTTTAAAAATATTGGTGTTTGAATTACACTAAGCTTCTCCGTTTATAATTAATAAATGTAGTTTTACAAAGTAAGGCAGAGTTCTAAAAGATTTAGTGCTTTGTAAGTTATTATAGTTAAAAATTAAATGAATGCAATTCTTTTAAAAATTCATTTTTAAAATACTAGAATCGTTGAATTGTAAGAGTTTCTGTTTATAATTAGTAAATAGTTTTAATTTAATGACTATCACTTGACTGCTACACATTAATACAGGATTTTACAAGTTATTCTAAAATTAAAAAAAATGAAAACAATACTTGTGAAAATTCATTATTAATCGAAAAACAATTACTTTTTTGTACATTTAGTTGTGAATTGCATACGATTTGATTTTTTTATAAACAGATATTGACACGACTCTGTTCTGATAAAACAAAATATGGTTTTGATTTTTAAAGTAACTGAAAATTAAGATGAAAGTAAATACAAGTCATAAATAATAATAATAATAATAATAATAAATTCTGCTGCAAAAACGGCCTGATTTCATCTATCCACATATTTCCGCTCATGACTCTCTACAACTGTTACATGTATTGTTGAAAGGAAATGCGTGCATAACGATTTAATTGTTAAACAGTTATCGACCCAAATTGACAGTTTATTTATGTCACACAGACATAATTGTCTGATTTTAATGAAACTTTCAGGACTTATTCAAATTAAGCATGTACATTTTCACTTAAATAGAACTGTTCTGGAAATTTTCAATTGAAATTGAGCACGGGACTTAAACTGAAAATTACCCTAAACGATCGTTTACGGCGACATCACAAACAATACACCGGTTCTTATCGACGAATTAAATCTAACACTAACACTGATCTCTTCTTCGATAGGTGATCCCTAGAACTTCCCATTTGCTGTAAACATTTTATTTTCTCTCGATGTAAATCTTAAGCATTGACTTATGGAAATATCCAATAAAACTTATCTTGATTTTTATTTACTTCAACTTTTTTCACACACTTTATTCAAGATGCTAAATTTATGTATGACACGAATCTGTCCACAATCGTCCAATATATTTTATTTATTCATTAGATAAAAAGAAAATTAAAAAAAACATTGAAAGGAGAAAATGCGATTCATTTCCCCCAAAAGAGCATTTAAAAATAGACAATTTTAACACGAATTTGACATTTGGACACTGGAATGTACAAGTAAAAAGTTTTATGTTATCTTATCTCACACACATTTCGTTAGACAAAAGAAACGCTAATTTATGCATTAACTGATATATACACTAACTTCTGCTGACCGGGTCATTCTAGGTCAGGTAGGTTTAACGACCAGTTTCGCATAGATTCATATGACAAGGTAAAGAGTTTATTTTAGTTCATGGAAAGCATACTCACAAATAAAATAAACTAAGCGCAAAAAAATAATTGTTTTTTCTCACCTGACCAATGAAATTTTGTCGTGAATATAACAATATGTATAAGCAGGCTAATCTGAAATGCATAGAATAATAACATCGGTTTTTAAGATCAGCCAATTTCGATAAAATCTTTGTTGCTAAAATAGCTGATTTGCCCAATTTTTTTAGTAGTCTTTCATTGCAATGTAATTTTCTTTATTAAAAAAAATCTTCCAAAAATAAAATATATATTTACTGAAACTTTATTTGAGGAATATTATCTGATTTAAAGTATAATTACTTTGATTATATATATATTTACTTTAAGTTTAAAATATCATAGAAATGCATTTTTTCAACCCTACAGTAGCCGTGTTGACTTGATGACAGTTTAATGTTTTTTCTACGAAGGCTCACTATACATGTCGCTCTTATTTTTTATTTGTTTTATGCTCGAAAGTACATAGAAAAATAGCCACGTTTACGCATATGAAAAATACGTATTTTAAAATATTGGTGTTCGATGCTTTGTATTAAGCTTTTCATTTATGATTAATAAATAGTTTTCAATTAAAAATAATAATAATAATATAATAAAATTTTAAAAGATTTAAAACTTTTTCTAATTAAAATTAAAAAAAAAACATGAAAAATGTTTTGTAAAACTTCATTATTCATGGAATGTTTTTTCTTAAGACAAATCTGTCTTTAATATATCTTATTTATAGACATTTTTCCGATTTGAATATTCTAATAATTTTATTCCATTTTTTTATTTTACGATTCAGAGTTGATTTTCAGTAAATGGGACTTCTTTTTGACAAAAACAAATTGACGATTAAAATTCTCCAAGAATTCCTCATTTTAGCTAATATAAATATGAGGAGCCTGAAATTTAAATTTGTTGACATTTCATAAAATTAAGTAAATGAGAGTCACAGATGTAAAAAAAAAATTATAAAGATTTTCCAAGAACAATTCCAAAAATAATTTAATTCATTTGTGAATATGTGCTGAGCACTTCAATAAAAATCAGACAATTATCTGATTTTTGCAACAATTTCCAAAGCAATCTTTTTTTTTTTTTTTTTTTTTTTCTGAAACAAAAAACATTAAATTTTTGACGCAAGAATAACAAGATTTTAACCAAAATTCCGCACGTGCAAGAAAGGATTAAAATGTAATAAATGATGAAAAGATACATTGACCTTTACTCTTAATAATAACATAAACATTTTGACGATAAAACTTTGTTTTTATCAAGTGTGTCGCCTTTTTCATTATGGTATGCACTTTTTTTAGAAATGACCGTCTTACTTTTTATTTTCTATTAGGATTTTTCTTTTAACGATATCCTTTTCATTGCACGCCTTTTAAACTTGGAATGCGAAATGAACTTTTAATATTAGAAATAGTGATCTTTTCGAAATATTGTTGATAGAAGGAGTAAGACGTGGAATAAAGGAAATTAAAATAATTCTAGTAATTCCTAATTTCTTCATGAGATAGCTAAAATTTTTTCGAGAAAAATTTATTTTTTCGACACATGTGTGGAGAAGTTAAATTGATTTTTCAATTTCAACTGAGAAGGGTAACTACAAGTATCAGTATCATGTTATGAAATTTAAATATGTATTTTATGTACACTTTTGACAAAATTTAATAAGAATGTTACCTATAAATTACTTAGATACCTTCAATGCGTGAAGAAAAAGCCTGAAAATGCGAGATAAAACGAATCAAAGAACCAAATGAAATATTCAACAATACTTTGAATATAAAGTAAAATCCGACCTCAAATATGTAAAAAAAAAAAAATATAATATGCTATTTGAAAAAAGAAATATTTCAAAACTCGAAATAGAAGACGATATAGACTTTTATATAAATCCACTTGATATAAATTGATATATTTCATATCAAGTGGTTCCTAGTATCCCTTATGACACGACTTTATATAAACAAATGCTTAAGAATGTAAATCGTATACAAAGATAGATTATATTGAATTAAGTACTTAAAGAATTAAACGAATGTTTAATTAAATAAAATTAATTAAGAGAGCTTTGTAAATGATAGTGTTTACTGGTTTTCTACCCCCTTTTTTATAATCTTAACAACTGCATACTTTTTAAATTTGTACCGTTTAATTGCCCTTGCTTTCAATTTATACTAAAAAAATCGTTTCAATTTTCTTTTCCGTTTATCAATCTGACTAAATTGTTGTGTAGTGTAAAAATTACGAAAACATCTTTCGTCAGTTTAGTTGGCATTAAAGCTTTTGATTCAATATTGCATGCTTTATTCCTACAAATATTGTAGCGTAAGGAAAACTGGGAATAACTTTTAGAGTAGACTATTATATCGCTTTTACACACTAGGCAATAATACTTTGCTCAAAGGTGCTAATGAAACATATCCCAAACAAGGTTTGGGCACCTCGACGTGGTGTAATGGTTAGAAGCCTTGTCTTGCTAGATCAATTACGACTGAGTAATGAGTTCGATCCTCACTGGGTACCCCATACTTTCCGCCTTGTGCCACATCTAAGCCGGGCTTAGAAAATCACTATCCCAAGGAAGGTTAACCGGAGTGCCCGATACTATTCAACTTGATCACCGCATAGAATAGATGGCATCGCATCCAACAAAAATGGGACATTAACTGTTAACACAGCTGTTGACTGAGTAAAGTTCCTGACTGGAATATATTTCGTCTACTTTTCGAAATTTGGGAATCTGGTTTAATTTCAGACATGTTTCGATTAGGCTAAGAGGTTCAAAAATTTTGAATGGGCCTCAGGCACAGTCACTGTTGACATTCCAATTCATCCCAAATCAACTCATATTATTGAGAAGATACAAACAGATGGTGACCTCTTAATCAAACAGATGTATCGGAAATTTCGAGTCAACGACACTAAGTGTGTCATCATCTAGAAAAGTTTATTATTTTCTAGTTTCGAGTTTCAACATTTAATGTTTATTTTCGGCTCAAACATTGAGAGACGAGACGCGCGCTGAAGCGAATCATTATTAAAGACACTGATTTTTTAAATTGTATATTTTACGTCCAGCAATCAAACTTGATTTATTCATGTGTGACACCGTATCACTAAAAAGATGAGAAAGCAAGCAGATACTCAGAAAAATGAAGTCAATTATTGTTTGTGTGCGTTTGCACTTGCCTTGAACTAAAATAAACAATTTTCTCTTGTCATCATCTTTACTACGTTTATACTAAAACACGGGTTCGCCACTTGACCTCGAATGACCTGATCAGAAGAAAATCTATCAATTAAACTTAAATAACTTAAATTAATACAATAGCTATCTAACCTTGAATGAACACGACTAAATGAGGCACGTATTAAAAGCAGTGCCCGTTTTTAATAAAGGAGCTTTTGTGTGCGTCAAGTAATGTTAGGACGCCCATAAATATAAAACATGATAAGCTTTCCAATGTTAAATTTTCACACTTAAAAATTGCATATTTCCCAAATGAATACGGAGACCAATTTGTTAGAAGATTCTCTACAGTATGTGGCTCTTTTAGATTCTATAGTTAAAATATTTTTAATAAATAGCTTTATCCTTGAAATCATATAAAATCGTTATTATGCATTTTAGATAAATTTTCTTAGAAATATGAAAATATTCAGAGGAAGGCTGTAATTTTGCAATTTAGATAAAAGTGATTATTTCTTTGTGTAATGTATTGATTCTTCTCTCTGTTGACCATGAAATAAAAGTAAGGATTTTATTGGTCATTAGATTATATTTTTATTTCTGTATGAAATCGGAGAAACTCCATCTGAACTCGAATGAACAGGTCAGAAGAAGTCGTAAAGTTCACGGTAGGTTTCTTCATAATTTAATTGTTAATTCGAGTTCAGCATGAACATTTACACAGAATTATGACAATTTGGGAAAATTTTAAGAATTATTTAGCGCACGGGCGTTAAAAAGCAAATTTACCAAATTACTGTAAAATTAACTCATTGCATTCACTTAACAAATATTCATTGATGCGTATATTAGTGAATATGTGTAAATAAAAACTTAAAAATTAATCCTTAATCGGAAAATTTCTATTGAAAGTATGAAATGCAATTTATTAATTAATAGGCAACTTTCTTATGAATTTTTATCATAAGTGTACATAAAATTCTATAATTTTATGTACATTTATTATATTTTACTGTGTTATTTGTATTTCCATTCATTTTATTATTAATTTTGATATTTCATTTCTGGAAAAATGTCATCACTGAGATTAATATAAAAATAAGATCATATAAATTTCATAAGATGATACTGAGACTTGTAGGTACCCTTCTCAGTTGAAACTGAAAAATCAAATTAACTCCTCTACACGTATTTCGCAAAAGTAAAGGCCTTAACAGTGGAGAACAATGCTTAACTGAAATAACGAAACTTAATTGTATTCTGGTTGGTCTTCCGTACGTTATAATTATAGCCCGATTATAAACACGAAATTACATTTCTTAATTACTGCGGAACTTCTGATTAGTCAAAATGATACAATTTACAACGCGCTAAAAAAGATCTATCTCATAAGGAGACTTACGAAAATGGATGTGGCTTTTAACTAATTTTATAATGTTTTAACAATTTAAATGTAAGCAAATAAAAGCAGTTGAAATTAAATAATATCTTTGTTTTATTGAGTTTTGTATGTTAAAATTCGGAGCTGATTTTCAGGTAGGGGTGGTCCAATTAAAAACAACAACAACAAAAAAAAAACATGATTTGCATTCCTCAAAGCCTTATGCTTTTAACTATTGTAATCTCTAAACCTGACGCGATCGAATTTCTGGCGTTTTCATAAATTTAGTTATGGGGGTGGTAATAAATATAAAAATATATATTTCTGCCTTGACTTTAATAAAAAAAAAAGATATTTATAATAATTTCAGTCATCCGTGAATAGTTTCTGAAAATTTCATTAACATCCGACAATTATTTTTATTTTTGCAAGATTTTCCTAATTAATGTGTCAAAAAAAAAAAAAAAAAAAAAATACGCGCTAAAAATTGTGTATATGATTTTTCTAGTTCCAGTGATACAAAGAGAAACAAGTTTTTTTTAATCAAAATTTAGAATGTTCTAAAAAGAAAGAGAATTTAAAAAAAAATAATGAAAATAAACTTTGGTCTTTCCTCTTAATAATAACATAAGCATTTAGACGCTAAAATTTTGTTTTCGTTCAGTTTCGCGTCTTTTTCATCATGCTATGGTCTTTTTTTTAGCGATCTCATGGAGTTACTTATGTTACATGCTATCCTTAATGACGAGGAGTTTAACAAACTGTTGTCCGGGGTTACCCTTACCATGAATTCTTGATAATGTTAATTGAGTGGTTTCAAGTTGTTTTTTCCACGGTTTTGTATTTTGAGTATTCCTTCTCCTAGACTGGCTTCCATCCCAATCTACTCTGCTATTTAACCCATAATTAAGAAAGGGGAAATAGATTCTTACATTTCCAAAGAGACAATTCGATTATATTTACATTATTTACATTGTTCGGTCTGTTGTCCTCATCTTTACTGCCTTGTTCACGACGTTTTGTTGATTTGAACTGAACCCTTGTTTTAGTTCCACGTGTCATGCCTCTTTCGGGTGTCTCAGTTATCTCCCTTTAACTCAAATTTCCATGTTTATGTTGCTCACTGCCGTTAAACTCACAACTCGTCAAGTCATTGGATCCAACCAACGCTTTTATCCACAGGGCCATGTGTCCTTGAGGACATCAATGTATGAATTTGGGGTTTTATAACTTTAATGTCTCAGTAAACATTTTTAGGAGAGATTATATTGCAATTTTGTTGTTATTATTGCTTTTCTCTAGCACTTCATATTACTGGCTCCCATATTCTATTCATTTCTATGCTTGGCTGGCTTAGGAGATTTTTATGGCCTTGCATATGTACTGATTCCTTAAGTTTTCGTATTTTCCATTGGTGTTCTGTCTATTATTTCAACCTCATCCAACAGGGAACAGTGATCTCCATATGTGGCTACCTCCGCCTGGTTTTTCTATTTTTCCTTTTGTTACGGATTTACGATATTCTTGCAGTTTTACCATAAGGGAGCGGCCTGTTTCTCCTTCATATTTCTTACCACAGCTTCATGGGATGGCGTACACACAGCCTTCCGGAAGACGATTCTGTATTCGAATAAATCATTAGATAAACGCTAAAATGTCTCCCCTTGGTTGGTAAGTGGACATTTCTTATCTATTTTTCCGTTCCGCTCCCTAAAACTTATTTATCAGCTGATCACTCCTTTGATTATTTAAGAACATGATGACTTGACCCTGGGTCATTATTAGTTGACAAACGAAATTTTAATCTGATTTCAAAAAGTCACACAGATTCACGGATCTTTACTGATGCTTTTTCTCTTGGAGAAAATCAACGTTGATGCCACAACTTTGACAATTAACATTTCATATAACTGCAATTTTATAAAGATTGATTTTCATAGTTTTCATTCTGTCGACAGAAGTAAGAAATATTGGATTTGATAATTCAAAATAAAATATTGATAAACAATGAGAAAATGAATGAAATAAATAAAAAAACGTTTGCTGATATTGTTCACAACTGGTGTCTCTAATATGGCAAAATGAAGTAAAGCGTGTCATTTAAGTGCATTTAATTTCATTATTCAAGAGAATTGATTAAAAGTACTTGACCGATATTTTGAAAGCTTTCAGATTATTATTATTATATTTTCCTTTGATTTCTGTTGGATACACATTTCTTTCAGGGTCCCAACTAGAGACCTAAGGTCAGAAATGGATTCAGGACATTTTCCACTGACCATTTCCGCAAAAATCAAAAACAGAAAAACTAAGGTCATACACATTTTACGGCTTGACTACCAAAACTTTCGATTAAAAACTAAATTATAGACGTTTTTACATATCTTCCCTAATATTTCAGTATTCCCTCATGCTTATAGAAAATGAATCTTTCTATCATTGTTCTTTCTTGTCACCCATGTTTGTATATTTCTGCAGTGCATCCAATTTTTCTTAGAAATCTCCTATCCAATTCATCTCATACTAATTCAATTCTATTGTACTGAATTTTAGGTATTTGGCTTTATTGATTTTCTTACGAAGACGTCTATTGAGATAAGAATAAATTTTTAAATTTACTATAGTTACGTTGGCTCCCATATTTTCCAATGGAAATTATGGACGACCGTACAAAAGTCGGGAAATATATAGGCAAAAAAAAAAAATTCTTTTTTAAATACTGGGAGTGCTGTTTTGTAGCAAAATTTTCTGTGTATGTTTTATAAATATAACCTAACACCTAAAAAAATAATGAGAATTTAAATATATTTAAAACTTTATAAACTATACTAACCAATATTTAACAAAACTAAAACAATTCTTGTAAAAGTTCGTTAACTGTCGATAAGATTTTTGGCTGTAAGACAAGAGTGATTAATATATATTATTTATAAAAGTAATAAAAAGCTCTTAAAAATGTCTTAGTTTTATTTACCTTACTATTATTTACTTCATTCACTTTTTTGTAATAACAGAAGATTTACAACAACCCTTGAGCCTACTGTCCTATTTGACCAAAATAAGAATTTAATGATATAAATACTCGGAAAATAAATTTTCAAACATATATTTATATAAGTCTCAAATCACCGCAGCAGCCAGGATCAAAAAATAATGAAGAAAATTAAACGGAAAGATCACTATAATTTAAAAAATATATCAACATCTAAAGGTCAAACAGGTTCATCCCGGAACTGAAATGAAAATGGAAATTGATAAAAAACAGCTTTGAAAAAAAAAGCTAAGAGCATAAAATGAAATTCGTTGAGCGATAGGCATTCGTTAAACCATACCAGTTGGGCCGTTTTTTTTGTTCGTAGAGATAAAATGCATCTTTGAGTCAAAGACTTCGGGTTTTTTGGGTAAAAGTAAAGCCTGGATGTTGGGGAGGACACCTCCCTGAGCGATAGTTACCCCCGATAACAATTTTCAAGTTCTTGTCATTACGGATAGCCAACTTTGTATTTGGATGATTCTGGATTTCTTTTATTGTCCTGGCAGCATTACCTATCAATTCGAGAATCATGAACATAAATATTCCATAAGAATACTTTTAAATATATTGGATTTGAATTACACCGACACGTTTATAATAGTTGCCTTTACGTTTAAAACGATGGATACTACCGACGGAAATTGAAGTCCAGCACGAGAAGAACGGGTCTTGCTTTTCCCTTTTTTTTAATTCCTTTTCATTTTCCTGTCATGATGACTATTGATACAATGCTCATCAGGCAAGGAGAAATAGATTTAAATTAATGCTATGAGGGCTCACAATTCCTGATATGGTGGGCGTTACAGCTTTTTGATATTTTTTTGTCCAATCAAAAGTATGTCTAGCTTTTCTCGCCATCCCTTGAGCCTTTTGGTATAAGATATAAGGAATTTGAAGTTTTTGGTCATTAAGGAAACTCACATTTATTAACAAACATGTCCCTTTTGATGTTTAAAGCTCTAAGGATTCTAAGAAGACTGTCAAGGCAGAAATAATGTCCATGCCGATGGGAAGAAAATTAAACGTAAGACGAGGAAAGAAAATTATTCGATCTACATCTACAAAGTGATGAAACAGGTTCATCCTGATACCGGCATTTGTTAAAGCCATGTCCATCATGAACAGCTTTGTCAACGACCTTTTCGAGAGAATCGCCGCTGAATCTAGCCGTTGGCCCAATACAGTAAACGTTCAACCATCACCAGTTGCGAAGTTCAGACCGCTGTCCGTCTTCTTTTGCCCGGAGAATTGGCTAAACATGCCGTTTCTGAAGGAACCAAAGCTGTTACCAAGTACACCACCAACAACTAAAGCTGACATAGTTTTCATTCATAACAACGGCCCTTTTCAGGGCCACTTATATTTTCAAGGGAATCTATTGTAGTCTACATGTTATGCAGTTTTGTATTTACAAATGCAGTGAGACTTAAATTTATTTATTATGTCGTGTATGGACGTCCGTATTTACAAAAATCGTCACGTTTATGCACACAAAAATAATATAAGAATACTTTTAAAAATCTTGGTGTTTGAATTACAAGAAAGCTTTTTTTTTATAATTAATAAATGTAGTTTTACAAATTAAGGTAGAGTTCTAAAAGATTTAATGCTTTGTGAAGTTATTATAGTTAAAAATTAAATGAATGCAATTTTTTAAAAATTCATTATTCATTTTAAAAATACTAGGATCGTTGAATTGTAAGAGTTTCTGTTTTTTATAATTAGTAAATAGTTTTAATTTAATGACTATCACTTGACTGCTACACATTAATACAGGATTTTACGCCTGTTCCAGTTATTCTAAAATTTTAAAAATGAAAACAATACTTTGTGAAAAATTCATTATTAATCGAAAAACAATTACTTTTTTGTACATTTAGTTGTGAATTGCATACGATTTGATTTTTTTATAAACAGATATTGACACGACTCTGTTCTGATAAAACAAAATATGGTTTTGATTTTTAAAGTAACTGAAAATTAAGATGAAAGTAAATACAAGTCAGAAATAATAATAATAATAATAATAATATAATAATAATAATAATAATAAATTCTGCTGGAAAAACGGCCTGATTTCATCTATCCACATATTTCCGCTCATGACTCTCTACAACTGTTACATGTATTGTTAAAAGGAAATGCGTACATAACGATTTAATAGTTAAACAGTTATCGAACCAAATTGACATTGCTTTATGTATTTTTATAATTAATTATTTATTCAGTTGTGGATATTTTAGAAATGATTTTTCTAATAAGGCGAGTTTCGTTTCGGTGAAAATGAGTTTCTTAAGATCTGTTGTCTCTAATATAACAAAATGTGGTCACTTTAGATGAATTTCCTGAATACTTCAAAATATTATCTCGCTTCCCTGACCGACAAATGTTGAATTGAGACACTCAGATTAATGATCTATATAATTAATTATTCATCTGGATTCTAAAAATAGAGTATTTAGAAAATAATTTGATTGATAATTTACAAAAATCTGTTTCGTCGCTTGTAATTTCGAAAAATACCCATTTGCCATGGAATGCACCTGATTGATGAGGTGCCTAAAAGGAATGTGTGTTTGTTATAAAGAACTTTTTTTATAAAAGAAATTACTTGATACACATACACATTAAGAGAACGATGCTTCTATTTAATTACATTTAAAATAATTTTATGACTCTTATTTAGTTCTAAATTAATTTCCGACTTCTAAATTATAATTATGTTAATTTTATCACTAAATTAATGTGAGTTTACCATAACTCTAAAGCGTAGAGCCATTCTGGATTCTGTTAATAACATGCGTTCATACATATTTGCTTTTTAATAGCAGTAGTATAAATCCATGAAATCTATATGGCGATAAGTTCACTGTCTAATTTTTATATAAAACCGATGATTTATTAATTGGGACGCCTGTTCCATTTGATATTTTCTATCTAACAATTTCTCTACTATATTCGTCTCTTAATTTTGTAAGAAAAATTAACGTTTGATCTTACTTATTATAAAACGCAGATTGTGTGTGTGTGTCTGTCTGTACGTTTATATATTGGATCGGATTTCCTACATTTTTCAACCGATTTCAACAGGCCTTCACAGAACTACGTAAAATTACCTTGCGGTGGTTCTGACAGCGCCAACAAATTGGAAAAAAACAACTGTTTTTGAACGAAATCAATTTGAAAACACGATTAAGAGGCAGTAATGAAAGGGGGACAACTCATATCGATTTATACTTATAAAACCCAGGTTGGTTGTGTGTGTGTGTTCGTTTATATATGGTGTCGGATTTCCTACATTTTTTTTTTGGCAACCGATTTCAACAAAACTTCACTTTTTTTTAGGTAGTGTTTTTTATTGTCTTGCACACTTTTTTTACTTATTTTTAAATTCAGAATTTTTAAAAATTCCAAATTTTTGCAAAACAATTGTTTAATAAATAAAATATTCTGATTCAATCGGTAGACTCATAACGATTGAAAACAATTGTTTTACATTTGAGTTTGACCAATCCAAAAAAAAAAAAAAAAACCACTAATTAATTACATGCGTGGGACTCAACCTTAAACAATAATCTTTGTTTTTGTCAATTTTAAATTTTTACAAAATCTTTATGGTGGTCGAAAATAAAAATGGATCTAATTATCTTATTATTTAAATCGCCGTGCTTTTACTGCTAAGATATTAAATAAGATGAAAAAATCGAAAATTTGAATTGAAATCTTCAGAAACAAAAAATATAAGATAGAACGATTGATTTGCCACTTTTTTGAAATCGGAATAAAAAAAAAAAAAAATTTGAAAACCAATAATGAAAGATGAAACGATCTAGGGAAGGGGGTTTCAAAGGGGGTTGAAAAAGGCCCTAAATCGCGAGATCCAAAACGAATCAAAGAAATCAAATGAAATTTTCAACAACTACTTTGAATACCATAAACCCAAAATCTTTGCCCAAGTTGGTCTTTGGTAAAAAAAAAAAATATAATATTTTATATATTAAAATTGTATTATATTTTTAAACTCGAAATTTTAAGACGCGTATTGACTTTATATTTATGAAGCCTGATAACCACTACGATAATAATATCTTTTAAAGAATTGTCAACCCTATCCAAAAAATCCTCTTTATTGATAAACAAACCCTTAGATGTAGCAAATGTTTTCGTATACCAAGATTACCCATCTTTAGGACTTGAACTTGATGACCCTGGGGAAAAAATTTGAACCTGATTTAAATTTCTTAAAATTTCATACATTTTTGTATAATTTCATTTCATCAAACACTTTTTTGATTTTAATTGCCAACATTAGTAATTCTAGTTTTAAATAAAAGTTTTTAAATAATGAGGTCTCTGGGGGAAGGAAAAAAAAAAAAAAAGGCTCTGGCGAAAAGGTTTGACGATACCTGGTCTAGGGTCAAGTTAAGTGCTTAAGTAGGGAAAGGAGTGGTTGTTTGATAAATATGTTTTTAGGGAGTGGAACAAAAAAGTAGATTAGGAATGCCCACTTACTAGAATTATTTTAATCTCCTTTGTTCCACCCCTTACTGTTTCTATTAACAATATTTCGAAAAGATCACTATTTCTAATATTAAATGTTCATTTCGCTTTCCAAGTTTAAAAGGCGTGCAATGAAAAGGATATCGTTAAATGAAAAATCCTATAAAGAAAATAAAAAGTAAGACGGTTATTCCATTTAATTTTGGTACCTCCAAAGAATTTCTAAAAAAAAATGCATAAATTAATCACAAAGACCACAAACTTGATAAAAACAAAGTTTTATCATCAAAGTGTTTATGTTATTATTAAGAGTAAAGATCAATGCATTTTTTATTATTTTATTATATTTTTAATCTTTCTAGTACGTGCGCAATTTTGGGTAAAAATCTTGTTATTCTTCCGACAGCGGGTGGACCAAAAATTACTATTAGGAAATTTAACTTTTCTTTAGCAGAAAAAAAAACATTGTTTTGGAAATTTTTGCAAAAATCAAATAATTTAATGAAATCTACAGGACATATTCACAAATGAATTAAATTACTTTTGGAATCCTTTTTTAGAAAATATCTATAAAAATATATTGTTCTTACATCTGTGACCCTCACTTATTTAATTTTATGAAATTTCGACAAATTAAAATTTCAACCACTTCATATTTATATTAGCTAAAAGGTGGACTCCTTGGAGAAATGAAATCATCAATTTGTTTTTTGTCAAACTGAAGGATAAATTAAATTTACTGAAAATCTAGTCCGAAGAGTGAAATAAAAAATAAAAATGGAATAAAATTATGATATTATTTAAATTGGAAATGTTTTTATAAATAAGATATATTAAGGACATCATTGTCTCAAGAGAAAAAATATTAACCGGTATTTGAATTGAAATCTTCATAATGAAAGAATATAAGATAGAACGACGTGAGACTTTGCCACTTTTTGAAATCGGATTAAAAAAAAAAAATCATTTGAAAACCAATAATGACTCGCTGAAACGATCTAGGGAAGGGTTCGTCAAAAGGGGTCTGAGCGAGGCCCTAGGGATCGGTGAGGAGCTCCAAGGGGTCGATGATAATCAAGGGGTAGATTTGTGTGAACAACTTGCACAACAATACCATGCCAACCCAATTTATCTTTGCCCAAGTTGGTCTTTGGTATTTTCTTCTTGGGATCGTTTTATATATTAAATATTGTATTATATTTTTATCCAAGGTATTTTATGCTGCGTATTGCTGTTATATTTATGAAGCCTGCTTAACCACTACGCTAATAATATCTTTTAAAGAATTGTCAACCCTATCCAAAAAAATGGCTCTCTATTGATATTGCTATACCCTTAGATGTAGCACGTGCTTTTCCATACATTCCCAAGCATACCCATCTTTAGGACTTCTAAACTTGATGACCCTGGGGGACAAAATTTGAATCTGATCTAAATTTCTTAACTTTTCATACATTTTTCGTATAATTTCATTTCATCAAATACTTTTTTTATTTTAATTGCCAACATTAGTGCTAGTTTTAAAGTTCAAAGTATTTTAAATAGAGGTCTCTGGGGAAGGAAGAAAAACAAAAAGGAGGCTCTGGCCGAGAAGGTTTGACGATACCTGGTCTAGGGTCAAGTTAAGTGCTTAAGTAGGGAAAGGAGTGGTTGTTTGATAAATATGTTTTTAGGGAGTGGGACAAAAAAGTAGATTAGGAATGCCCACTTACTAGAATTATTTTAATCTCCTTTGTTCCACCCCTTACTGCTTCTATTAACAACATTTCGAAAAGATCACTATTTCTAATATTAAAAGTTCATTTCGCTTTCCAAGTTTAAAAGGCGTGCAATGAAAAGGATATCGTTAAAAGAAAATTCCTATAAAGAAAATAAAAAGTAAGGCGGTTATTCCATTTAATTTTGGTACCTCCAAAGAATTTCTAAAAAAAAAATGCATACTTTAATCACAAAGACCACAAACTTGATAAAAACAAAGTTTTATCATCAAAATGTTTATGTTATTATTAAGAGTAAAGATCAATGCATTTTTTATTATTTTATTACATTTTTAATCATTTCTAGTACGTGCGCAATTTTGGTTAAAAATCTTGTTATTCTTCCGTCAGCGGGTGGATCAAAAATTAGTATTAGGAAATCTTTCTTTTTTTTCTCATTGTTTTGGAAATTCTTGCGAAAATCAAATAACTGTCGGATAAATAAAAAAAATCTCTATAAAAAAAACTTTTTGTTTTTTTACATCTGTGGCACTCACTTAATTTTATGAAATTTTGATAAATTAAAATCTCAGCCTCTTCATATTTATATTAGCTAAAAAGAGGAATCTTTGGAGAATTTTAATCATCAATTTGTTTTTGTCAATCTGAAGCCCCATTTACTGAAAATCTACTCAGAATTGTAAAATAAAACGGAATAAAATTATGAAATTATTTGAATCGGAAATGTTTTTATAAATAAAATAAATTAAGGACACTTTTGTCTTAAGGAAAAACATTCCATGAATAATGAATTTTTAAAAAAAACATTTTTTCATGTTTTTTAAATTGTAATTCGAAAAATTTTACCAAATTTTAAATCTTTTAAAATTCTGTATTAATTTTTAGCATTTTAGGATATTATTATTAATAGAAAACTATATTTACTAATCGAAATTTACTATATTTAATAATCAATGGAAAAGAAAGCATCAAACACCAATATATTTAAAAGAATTTTGAAGTTTTTTTGTATGTGCATAAACGTGCGATTTTTGTATGTACTTTCGAACATAAACCGAATGATCAGAAAATAAGAGCGATAACTATGAGCCTTCGTGGAAAAAAACATTAGATCTGTCATAACGGCTACCGTCGGGTTAAAAAATGCATTTCTGCGACATTTTAAACTGAAGCAAATAATATTTATTTCAAATTAGAGTAATTAAGTCAGATACTATTCCTCGATTAAGTTCCAGAAAAGTATATTTTATAATTGGGAGATTTCTTTAAGATTTCTTTTAAGTTCTTAAAAAGAATTACATTGTTATGAAAGTCGACTAGCAGCATGACCCGGCGTTGCCCGTGCTTGATTCAAAAATCGTTCGATTCATACAGCAATCGCTATCACCTGACTTAAAATATTTTTACCCTTTCTTGCCTTTAAAGGAGTGCCCTTTGCCGTGCTGATGTTGCTACATGCCTTACTTCTTGCCTATCTCACACTGCGAATTTTTTCTAAGCTCTATACTAAACATTAAATCTGTTACGAAAAAAGAACTAAACAAAATGAACACAAAACGATCAGCTTTAAAAAAAGGACTCGTAACTGGAAAAACCGAATGAAAAAAGAATGTTAAAAACATATACTTTTTCACACCCAACCCAGTTCTGCGGAATGAGAATCAACGTTGAGTTTAAGCAAGCGAATGAGCCAATTTGAGTAAAAATTGCTACGCAGATTTAAATTTTTCCCACTTGTGACGAATGCAGCTATCGGTTTTTTTTTTTTTTTTTGCATGCTAGCATGCTAGTTGACATTCGTGTCAGTCAGCTGTTGGCTTCCACGCTGGCCAATAGAATCTTCCTGCCTATTCGTGGCAGCCAGCTATAGGCTCTCACTCTGGCCAGTAGAAAATGGCCGCAAACTACATGAAAACTGCCGTAGAAGCATGAAAATCGATTATTTCCACTATCGATGGGAGTTGGGAAATGCGACGTCGGTCTTGGCCTTCCTCTTCCTACTAACTTGGAGCATGTGCATGTAAATTTTGGTGCAAATCCGTCGAAAATTGCGGTCGTGCATTCGTTTCACACACACACACATCCTGCCTTTTATAGATAGAGATCTCATCGAAATTGGCTGATCTTTATTACAAACCTATGTTATTATTCTATGCATTTTAGATTAGCTTGGTATGTTCACAGAAAAGTGACGAGATTTCACCGGCCAGACGAGAAAAACCAATTATTTCTTTACGTTTATTCTATTTTAATTTGTGAGTATGCTTGTCATGAACTAACATAAACTATTTACTTTGTCATATGAATGTAATCTTTACCTATTTCGACGCGGAATCTGGTTAAACCTACCTGACATAGACTGACCCGGTTAGCAGAAGTGAGTGTATATATCAGTTAATGCAGAAATTGGTGTTTCTTTTGTCTAACCAAATGTGTGAGATAACAAATTCTTTACTTGACATACGAGTGTCCAAAGATCAAATTGGTTCACACACATGAAAAGGAAAACATAAATAATAGAAAAATTTGACTCCATACGATGACACACTAAAAGGTGGTAAAGAAACACAAGAATGCATACATATGTGACACGAATGACTTCTTTAAAAATATAAGTGGTCCTGAAAAGGGCCGTTTGTAATAAACTGTTTCAGTTTTACGTAGAACTGGTGTATTTGGTAACAGCCTTGGTTCCTTCAGATACGGCATGTTTAGCCAATTCTCCGGGCAAAAGAAGACGGACAGCGGTCTGAACTTCACGGCTGGTAATGGATGCACGTTTATTATACTGGGCCAGACGGCTGGATTCAGCAAAATTCTCTCGAACAGGTCATTAACAAAGCTGTTCATGATGGACATGGTTTTACTTGAAATGCCGGTATCGGGATTAACCTGTTTCTTCACTTTGTAGATAAAGATAGATTAGCTTTCTTTCCTCTGACGTCTAATTTTCTTGCAATCGGCACGAACAGGCTTAGACTTCACAGCTTTCTTGGTGCCCTGAGAATTTACCTTGGGTGGGATGCTTGTTAATATCAGTGATACGATATTTTATTTTTACTTTTCAGTTTGTATTCCTTATATATTATCGCGGGGAAATCCAGCGATGACCAGTAAGGTTCAACAGTTTCTGATTAGTCAAAACTAAAATAGACCACGAATTTTTAATAATCAGTCAGTCATTTCACATCAGGAATGGCCGTGAGACACTTATGGCCTATGTAAATCTAATCTCTTTACCTTATGAGCAATTTATCAATGCAAAAGAATATTCAGTCATTATGTCAGGAACGAGGCAAAGTAGGTAAAATAAAGGGAAAAATGCAAAATCCGTTTATCTTGTGCCGGACTTTAATTCCCCATCGGTCGCTACTCACCGAATTTCATTTGTACTCCCAGATTTTTTGTTTATCAATTACGATTTTTCCGACTTATTATTCTGACTTTTAGTTTTTATTGATGGCGTATTTTATTAATTCCTTATATTGATCTTTTCAATGACCATTCTTCGTTATTTCTTTTTCATTGTGAAATGAAAGGAAAGAATTTCAAATCCAAACACGATCGTACAAAATTATTTTTGATAATTTCATTAACTGTTACTGTCAAGAAACATTGGCTTATTTAATATACTACAGCAATACATTTATCGAATCCTCTGTATTCTTTGGGAGTAATTTGAAGGCAAAATGTGGTATTTGAACGCTCACAGACACAGCGTTTCCCAAATGCTGGGAACACGCTAAGAACAATACACGTACGTACGAACACTCACCACAACACAACACACACATATAATATTCACCACACTCTGTCCATGTAACTTGTAACCTTTCTTGTTATTAATACATATATTTGTTTACATATATTTATCGGTCTTGTGTTTGTTTTTCTTTGCTTTCTTTGAACTTAATTAATGTCCAACTTTCTCATGTAGTTGGACCGGCTAGCAGGAAATATTAACTCACGTGTGTTCTTCAACTCATACTCGACATCGCCGACACGGTCGCTACATATTCGTCTTTTAATGCTTGCATCAACCCAGAATCGAACCTGTATCGGGTGTGTATTCTATTACTGTAGTAGTCATTTTCGTATTAACATCTTTTTAGTGATATTGTGTCACGCATGAATAAATCTATTTTGATTGCTGCACATAAAATATACAACTCTAAGTTTGTTCATTTTTCTTGATGAAATCTCTTGTTAATGACATGACATAATGTTCTTTTGGGAAAACAGTCCTCCTTTGTGTCATAATTTATTCACGTAATGACACATGATTTATAATCTCGCCCATTTGTCATAATTCATTCGTTATTATTTATTCTCGTCTACTGGAAATATTGAAATTATATTATTTATTAAAATATCTTAATCAATCTAATAAATAATTCATCGAGTTTTTTTGATACTTTGGCTTTAAATACTTTATTACGAAAGCGATTGTTGAGAGAATTTTAGAAAACTTCCAAAAAAACTTACATTTCAGCACCTTTCTTATTTTATGACAATATCGTGTACAAATGTAAGTATTTAGAAAATTCGACATGTTTACAAGCACACGCAAAAAAAGAAAAACAAAAGGCAATAAATTATTCTAATTTAATTTTTTTTTAAAAATGTAAAAATTCATGTTTTTTCTTGAGACAATAATGTCCTTAATATATTTCATTAACAAAAGCAGAATATTTTCTACATAAATCTTGTTTTAGCTAATCTTTGTAGGTACCTTCCTAAAACTAGTCTATATGGAAAGAAGACATTTCTACTTGTAAAAGATTTTTAGGCAATTCTTAAAACATAGTTCACTGCCTTACTCATCGAACCGCCATTCGTTTAAAGCATCACAGACATAACACATATTTCCACAAGAATTTAATATCTGGAAGTGATAATGAGGACAAAATACGTGAAATAAACGACTACTTCCAGGAGATTAACAGAGTTTCTCTGCTATATCCTAATTATATTGCTACAAATTCTGTTCTCTATAATTATATCGTTATTGGTGACAGTATTGGAAAATTAGAAAGAATACTTGTCTGCCTTGCAGCTCTTCAAATGTTCTTTTGAATTTTTTTTTTCTTTTGTGTGCTTGGGAAAATAATAATAATAATAATAGAAACATTTTAATAAAAAAGAAGACTTTAAACCTTCAGCTAAATTTACAGTATACCTAAGTGTTGTGGTGTTCTCCCTCTAAGGAGTCTATTGTGGACTCTTCCACTTACTATAAAATTAGTAGGAAAGTAAGCCTCGGGGGAACAGTGATCTAAACTGTTCAACTGTCGAACTCTCTGCCTTGAACAGAGAGGACCTCGAACGAGGCTTTGCCGAAGGTCATAGTTTCGCCCGGGGAGGTAGGCAGACATTTAAATAATATAAGGGAATATCAGTTTTCTTTAAAATACTAAAATCGAAATTGATAAAAACAGTTGAAAAAAAAAGCCGGCAAGAATGCAGTTTGAGAGATCCACTTAATGAAAATAATAATAACGTTACTAGAAACATTTTTCATCAAAAAAACTAAATTTCCCGTTTTCTACAATTATCTAAAAATTTTTCTTTATTTTCTACACAAAGATGCCAATATTTCAATTTTACTACTGCAGAATAATTAAAATAAACTAATGCAAATTAAACCCATATGGATTTTATTATTCTAAAGAATTTAGTTTTCACATAAATTTACACAATCAAAATTCGGAGAACGAATTTATCAATCCTCAAGTTCAATAATGAAGTGTACACTATTTACTTTAACATAGCAACAAAATGTAAAACTTTAAATAATTTTCCGCTAGAAAATAAAGTCTATATTCTAAGGTGAAAATCGAAGTTAGGTTAACAAATATATAAAAATTTTTTACCCAAATTAACCAAAGAAAGTTTCAAATATAATCTCATTCATTTGTGAATAAAACCAGAAAATTTAGGAAACATTTGCGGCATTTCTTCTGCATATGCTAACAAACTAAGATTTAATGAAAAATAACGGAAAGAAAATTGGAAAGATCATTACAATGAATTAAGAAAATACTCCATCAATCAGAAATGAAGTTCCAACTATGACAAGAACTGAAACAAAAATCGAAATTGATAAAAAAAACAGAGTTGTATAAAAAAAAAAAGACGGTGGCAGAGATGAAATTCGTTGAGTGAAAGACATTCGTTAAAATGTTAGTGGCCCTTAAAAGGGCCGTTTTCGAAGGTTCGTAGAGATAAAATGCATCTTTAGTCAGATTTCTGGGTTTTCTTGGGTAAAAGGACGGTCTGGATGTTGGGGAGGACACCACCCTGGGCAATAGTTACTCCGGATAACAATCTGTTCAATTCCTCGTCATTACGGATAGCCAACTGCAAGTGACGGGGGATGATTCTGGATTTCTTGTTGTCTCTGGCAGCATTACCTGCCAATTCGAGAATCTCAGCGGCTAAATATTCCATAACTGCTGCTAGATAGACGGATGCACCTGCACCGACACGTTGCGAATAGTTGCCTTTACGTAGGAAACGATGGATACGACCGACGGGAAATTGAAGTCCAGCACGAGAAGAACGGGTCTTGCTCTTTCCCTTTTCTTTACCTCCTTTGCCTCGTCCTGTCATGATCACCGAATGTTCGCTATTGATACAATGCTCATCAGGCAAGGAGACCAGCTTTAAATAGGCCATGAGTGGCTCACAGCGACACCTGATATGGTGGGCGTGACTAATTAAAAAAAAATTGTATTTTATGACCAATCAAAGAATAATAAACTCTTGAGTTTCGCTGACTAACACTGGAGCCTACTGCAATAGTATATAATAGACACGAAGTAGGTCACTTGTCCTTAAGGAAATTCACCATTCAGTCACAAAGATGTCTGCCAACACAAGTTCTAAGGGTACTAAGAAGGCCGAGAAAGCTAAGCCTGTCCGGACCGATGGCAAGAAAATGAAACGTAAGAGGAAGGAAAGCTATTCGATTTACATCTACAAAGTGATGAAACAGGTTCATCCCGATACCGGCATTTCCAGTAAAGCCATGTCCATCATGAACAGCTTTGTCAACGACCTGTTCGAGAGAATCGCCGCTGAATCTAGCCGATTGGCCCAATACAGTAAACGTTCAACCATCACCAGTCGCGAAGTTCAGACCGCTGTCCGTCTTCTTTTGCCCGGAGAATTGGCTAAACATGCCGTTTCTGAAGGAACCAAAGCTGTTACCAAATACACCACCAACAACTAATCCATAAAGTTTTCAATCATGAAAACGGCCCTTTTCAGGGCCACCCATATTTTCAAGGGAATCTTCATGGTCTACATGTTATGCAGTTTTCTATTTGTCCATATTTGTGATTTTTTTTTTTTAGGCTTGGCTTCACTTCCAAAGTTTCGGTTAATATTGATATTTTTAAAGTATCAGTTTGTACACATTTTTCCAATATTCGTATCAATGTATTGTAGGTAATTGATGTGTTATAAATGAATGGAGTCGGGATTAATTTTAGAACAGTAATCTTTATGGAAATTCTAATATTCTTTCTTAATCTTATGGATTATAAATTTTCTGTCGTTGTTCTTTTTTGTCGCCAGTGTGCTTCAATTAATTTAAACGTACGAGATTTTATATACTTTCTCATACATATTTACGAGGAAAGAGACACTCCTTTTGTTTTCAACTGACTAAATCACTTTCTTCTGACCGGGTCGTTCGAGGTCAAAGTTGGGTTTGTTTTCTCCGATTTCGTACAGAAACAATAATCACATGACAAATGAATTTCTTGCTTTTTATTTCGTGTCAGCAGAGAAAAGTGGATAAACTACACACGAGGAAATAATTACTTTTTCTGACTTGCGAAATTTCAACCTTCCTCTGAGTATTTTTTTTCATATTTCTACGAAAGTTTATCTAAAATTCATAGTATATTATCGGTTTAGAATTATAACAATAAGTAATTTTGATAACCTTTTTAAAGAAAATTAGTTTTAATTATACAATCTAAAATAGCCGCATAGAACGCGCGAACATAACTGACTTGAAAATATTGTTTGTTTTTTTTTTTTTTTTTTCATGAATTGCACTAAGCTTCTCCATTTATAATTAACAAATATAGTTTTACTTAATAAAAAAAAGTCATTATTCATCGAAAATGGGAGACTTCACGGTATAAAGTGCGGAAATCATTTCTTGACGATCGAAGGGAATGCATATGTCCCGTATCATCAGGCGTGTGAATTTTCACAATCTTTTACTTTTATAATTTCATGAAATTTTGAGAAATTCAAGTTTTAGGGCGGGGATTTTTTTTTTTTTTTTTTTTAGTCAAAAACAGGACTGCTTGGAAAAAGTAAATCATTTTTTTTTTTTGTAGAATAGTTGCTCCTTTCACCTAAAATCTGCTCTGAATTGTAAAATAAAAAAATGAAATAAGACTATGTTATTATTAAATTAGAAAAGCTTTGATAAACAAGATTTATTGAGGACACTATTGTCTTAAGAATTGTTTTCATTTTTTTTTTTAGATTTTAATTAAATAATTTATAATATTAAAAACTCGTTTAAAATTCTGCATTGCTTCAAGGCTGCAGTTTGGTAATATTATTAAGTGAAAAGTACATTTACGAATCAAAAACTGAAAAGCTCATAAAAGTCGTTTGTAGCCAAATATCTTTTTAATATTAAAATAAAATTTATTGTATAGACATTCTCAGTGTCTAACTAAGCTAAACCATTTTTTTAAATCCTTTAAAAGCTCACGTGATTTAAGAGTCGTCTGGCGCTTTGCAATTATTTCAATTTCATTATTCAGTTCTGTTTAATCATTAAAGTCTTTGCAAATCACCCCTTTTAAAATTTCAAGTTATACATTTTTAATTACTATTTCACTAAATATTTTATTTTTATGCATTTATTCTAGTTTGGGTCATACTTCAGATAAGTAAGATCCTAAACACGAAACCCAAATTTCATAAAGCATCTTGAAACCTAACTAAAAGTCAATAAAATATTAAACAATTGCCGAAAATATGTTAATTTGTAAAAATTACTAGGTAGTTAAAAAAAAAAAACGCGTTCACTTAGAATTCCTAAGTTTATGTCAATTCTGATCATCCATACTAGCTGTCGATACGTCAATAAAGATCAAAGAAAAACAGGAGCAATCATTAAGAAATGCTTGTATATTACTTTTTATGCTTTAAGTAATGTTTATTTCAAATCGGATTAATCTAACTTTAAATTTGCAAGCACTTCAGATCAGATTTACACAAATAGACTGGAATTAAGATTCGCCCACCACCTGCATGCTAAGGAGTCAGGATTGAGATATTTTTTTTTTTTTTTTTTTTTTTTTTTTTTAAGATATTTTGGCTAAGTAAAATAAATAGCATTTTTCATTTAATCTTATTCAAATCATTTAAGGCTGAAATTTCGCAAGTTGGATAAAAGTAATTATTTCCTGATGTGTAGTTTATTCACTTTTCTCTCTACTGGCAACGAAAATAAAATCAAGATATTCACGTCGTATTCATCAAATAATTTAAGTACCAATAAGAGATCGCTGGAAAATGAGTATAGCAGGATAATAATGGCCTTAAACTTGAGGAAAACAAAATGTTTGTTTTTATTAAGAGAAAAGAATAAAGTAATTTTTAATTATTTTTCAAAATGTTTCTGTCTTTATTAGAGCATTCTAACTTTTGATTGAAAAACCTCGTTTCTCTTCATCAGCGAAAGTCCTACTAAATAACATGGCTGATTTTTTGTGCATTTTTTAAAAAAATTTCAACAATTATTTCTTAAATTATTTTATTTTTTTTTACATTAAACTTGTTAAATATTCTAAAATTAATTAAAATGTTGTACAGTTTAGTCAATGGTATTATTAAGTAGATAAATATTACAGATTATAAAATAAAGCTGGTTGTAATCTGCAAATAGATAAAAATCTAATATAACATTTTTTTTTTCTGCCCAAAAATAGATTGTAAGGCACATGCTAAATGTTGCATCTTTCTGAAAAATATTTGCTTTGATTAAATGTAAAAACATTCCAACGTGTAAAACGGATGAAGTTGTTACTGCAGTTCTTTTATAAACCTTTTCAGAAGTACAAGTATGTAGGGGAGATAACTGCTTTTCCTTAATGATACAATGTCAAGGTATTTTATTTGCTTTTAATAAAACTGTAGAAAGTTGAATGTTTACAAGTAGGATCATAAAATGAATGACGTGCTATAAGAAAAATACGAACGGTAAGAACGAAATATACTTCGAAGTTCCATGATTTACCGGTTTCCTCGCTATAAAATGAAAAAGTGAATAATCTTTTGGTATAGTAATATAGTAAAATATAAAACATTAATAATATTCTTGTGAAAATTCACACGCCTGATGATACGGGACATATGCATTCCCTTCGATCGTCAGAAAATTATTTCTGCATTTTATACCGTGAAGTCTCTCATTTTCGATGAATAATAGTTTTTTTATTAAGTAAAACTATATTTGTTAATTAAATGGAGAAGCTTAGTGCAATTCATCAAAAACTAATATTTTTTTTTTTTTTATTCTTTTTTTTTCTGTGTATAAATGTGCCGATTTTTATAGATACGGGCGTCCATACAACATAATCAGAAAATAAGAGCGATAACTAGTCAATTTAAAACCAAATTACCTAAAATTTAATAAAACATTAGATTTACGGAGTGTATTTTCCCAAAACTTTATTACTGACTAGTTTTAAAAAAGCACACGCGTTATATATTTGTTCGCTCGTTCTATGTGGCTCTTTTAGATTGTTTAATTAAAACAAACTAATTTTCTTTAGGTAATCCTTATCAAAATTATTTAATTGCTATAATTCTAAACCGATAATATACTATGAAAATAAAAGACAAATTTGAAATAATTGTAGAAAAAATTTAGCTGAAGGTTTTCTTTTTTTTATTAAAATGTTTCTGGTAATATTATTATGATTATTATTATTATTTTCCTTAGAACAAAAAAAAAATTCAAAAGAATATTTGAAGAGTTGCAAGCAAGTAGTCTTCCTAATTTTCCAATACTGTCACCAATAACAATATAATTATAGAGAACAGCATTTGTAGCAGTATCATTAGAATATAGCAGAGAAACTCTGTCAATCTCCTGAAAGTAGTCGTTTATTTCACGTATTTTGTCTTCATCATCACTTCCAAGATTCTAACCATTTGTAGAATACATTGAGAAATATATAATCGTCATCATTTACTTTTAAATGGATTAGCATATTTATTGTTAAGCCGCCAGTCTTTATATGATGTTTTTTTAGTGTAGTGAAAAAAATTGGAACGAAAATTATCACCCACCTGATCGCAAACGGCAGCGTATATGTTCTGCGTGCAAGGATTTTTTTTTTTTTTTTTTTTACTGGAAAAAAACATGGCTGCGCCCGGCAAGCTTATATAGCGAATGGTCACGTATCCTCAGGCGGGCGGTCGCGTAAAACCACGCAAATGAAGGAAGGTAGAAAAGGACATAAAAACGTCGAACACTCGTCACTCAAGGAATGAAAAAATCTCTTTTGCAACGTTCAAGAAGAATCGTGTAAAGGAGAAAGCAGCGGCGCAGGAAGAGATTATTGAGTAAATTCAGGAAGTTTGTCAGTGGTCGCTGATTTGCACCCGGTTTAAAAAGAAACGCTAATTTCTGCATTAATAGAGACATATACACTCTTCTGCTGACCGGGTCATTCGAGGTCAGGTAGGTTTAACGTCCCGATTTCGCATAGAAATAGGCAAAGATTACATTCATATGACAAGGCAAAGAGTTTATTTTAGTTCATGGCAAGCATACTCACAAATAAAATAAACTATAAGCGCAAAAAAATAATTGGTTTCTTTCACCTGACCAATGAAATTTTGTCGTGAACATAACAATATGTATAAGCAGGCTAATCTGAAATGCATAGAATAACATCGGTTTGTAATAAAGATCAGCCAATTTCGATAAATAAATCAAATTTAATTGACTAGAGGAGATGTTTTGTTGCTAAAATAGCTGATTTGCGCACTTTTTAGTAGTCTTTCATTGCAATGTACTTCTCTTTATTAAAAAATCTTCCAAAAATAAAATATATATTTACTGAAACTTTATTTGAGGAATATTATCTGATTTAAAGTATAATTACTCTGATTTTATATATATTTACTTTAAGTTTAAAATATCACAGAAATGCATTTTTTCAACCCTACAGTAGCCGTGTTGACTTGATGACAGATATAATGTTTTTTCTACGAAGGCTCACTATACGTGTCGCTCTTATTTTTTATTTGTTTTATGCTCGAAAGTACATAGAAAAATAGCCACGTTTACGCATATAAAAAATACGTATTTTAAAATATTGGTGTTCGATGCTTTGTATTAAGCTTTTCCATTTATGATTAATAAATATAGTTTTCAATTAATAATAATAAAAATATCCTAAAATTTTAAATGATTTAAAACTTTTTCTAATAAAATTTTAGAAAAACATGAAAAAATATTTCGTAAAAATTCATTATTCATGGAATGTTTTTTCTTAAGACAAAACTGTCTTTAATTTTTCTCAAAAACTTTTCTGATTTGAATATTCTCATAATTTTATTCCATTATTTTACGATTCAAAGTAGATTTTCATTAAATAGGACTTCTGTTTGACAAAAACATATTGATGATTAAAATTCTCCAAGAATTCCTATTTTTAGCTAATATAAATATGAGGAGCCTGAAATTTTAATTTGTTTACATTTCATAAAATTAACTAAGTGAGTGTCACAGATGTAAAAAAAAAAAAATTTATAAAGATTTTCCAAAAACAATTCCAAAAATAATTTAATTCATTTGTGAATATGTCCTGAGCACTTCAATAAAAATCCGACAATTATTTTTTGCAAGAATTTCCAAAGCAATGTTTTTTCTTTCTGAAACAAAAACATTAAATTTCTGACGCAAGAATAACAAGATTTTAACCAAAATTCCGCACGTGCAAGAAAGGATTAAAATGTAATAAATGATGAAAAGGTACATTGACCTTTACTCTTAATAATAACATAAACATTTTGACGATAAAACTTTGTTTTTTTTATCAAGTGTGGCGCCTTTTTCATTATGGTATGAACTTTTTTAGAAAATCTTTGGAGGTACGAAAATTAAATGGAATGAGCGTCTTATTTTTTTTTTTCTATTAGGATTTTTCTTTTAATGATATCCTTTTCAATGCACGCCTTTCAAACTTAGAAAGCGAAATGAACTTTTAATATTAGTGATGTGGGGCCAAAGTTGGGACCACAGAAGTAAAACACGGAACACGGATTAGATGTAAGAAAGATATATTAACAACAGGTTACAGAGATAGTGTAAGCGGAGCTTACTATATGTTAGTGTCCAATACTGGTAGTCGTACGCGACTCTCACTGTCTCTCTATTTCAATAAACGTTTTACGATCATCTTCTGCCTGGAATAAACCTGATATGGTTTTGTCATGATACTTTAGAGAAAGACAGTTTGTATGAATTGATGGTGGGAGGCTTGATAAAGGAAGAAATGCTGCTAAGAGTCACTAGGCATAGGAGGTTGTGGAGAGGCATAATCATACACGTCCCGGCACAAAGATACACATATGCAGTAAGGCTTCGGCTAGCTTGTAAAAAACGTGCGGAAATGTATTCTGTAATTTCATTGGTTAGTAAACCTGCTATTCTATCACGTGACATGCTCTCTACTACGTCCGCTAAGCATAATTAGGTGTTGTATAAATCGAAATGCATCAGTGTTGATTTATTGACAACAGCAGTATATCAACATGTCTGGACGTGGAAAGGGAGGAAAAGGATTGGGAAAAGGAGGTGCCAAGCGTCATCGCAAGGTGCTCAAGGATAACATCCAGGGTATCACCAAGCCCGCTATTCGCCGTCTGTCTCGCAGAGGTGGTGTCAAGCGAATCTCTGGTCTCATCTACGAGGAGACACGTGGTGTCCTTAAAGTTTTCCTTGAAAATGTTATCCGTGATGCCGTCACCTACACTGAGCACGCCAAGAGAAAAACTGTCACCGCCATGGACGTGGTCTATGCCTTGAAGAGACAAGGCAGAACTCTCTACGGATTCGGAGGATAAATATGAAAATGTTATCTCTTAACGGACCTTTTTAGGGCCATCCATTTTCTACAAACAGTTTATTCAACTATTGCAAGATATGTTCGTTTTTTTTTAAATTGGCTTCCAATTGAAAATGACGATTTCTCTTTTCGTGATAATTAGCTTGCTAACGATTACTTTACGCCAAAAAAAGCCCCAGGTGTAAGCTAATGAGTTTTATTTTTTGCAAACCGTCTTTATCTTTAAAAAAGATGTCTTGTTTTCATTATTTTGAGCAAATGTGATTCTTTGTTTATTGAATATTTAGAAAATAATTTGATTGATAATTTACAAATTTCTGTCTCGTCGCTTGTAATTTGATGTAAAACAAAATTTATCATTAAAAACTACGAAATTTTGTGCAGGGCTTTATTGTGTGAGCCTGTATATTTATTTTATCATCCTTGGTCTATCTGTATCTTTTTATTTCTTTTTTTAAATCGGAAAATACCCATTTGCCATGGAATGCACCTGATTGATGAGGTGCCTAAACAGAAATGTGAGTTTGTTATAAAGAACTTTTTTTATAAAAGAAATTACTTGATACACATACACATTAAGAGAACGATGCTTCTATTTAATTACATTTAAAATAATTTTATGACAATTATTTAATTCTAAATTAATTTCCGACTTTCAAATTATAATTATGTTAATTTCGTCACTAAATTAATGTGAGAATATCATTTACCATAACTCTAAAGCGTAGAGCCATTCTGGATTCTGTTAATAATATGTGTTCATACATATTTGCTTTTTAATAGCAGAAGTATAAATCCATGAAATCTATCTAAATCCTTATTTCCTTTCCGAGCAAATTATATTGAACCTCACAGATTTCATTTACACTGGGGGGAAAAAAAGAAATTTCAAAAACTTAACCACCGAAAAACAGCCTCTACACTCCGTACTTCCACAGATTCGATATAAAATGAGCATACATGGTGATAAAATGACACAAACCTAAAGAAAAAGTTTTATCGAGACGATAGCCTTTGTTATTATAAATAATTAAATAATAAAGACAAAATTATTACTCAAAGAAATAACTGTTTTCTTTTATTTGACTTATGAAATATAGCTCGTTCCTGTGAACATATCATTTCTGAAATGTATAGAATAGTAACATCGGTTTAAATTAGCAAATATCAGGAAATTTTGAAGTGAGAATTTCATTAGGTGTTCCAATCATATTCAACTAATTTTCGTGTCAATAACGAAATCCAAATTATTTCTAAAGGAAAAGAAAGAATTTGTGGCTAGAAAATTGCATTGATGTAGCAAAACAAGGACGAAATAATTAATGCGTGAAAATCAGTTTATTTTGGTTAAAATGTCTGGCGATAAGTTCACTGTCTAATTTTTATATAAAACCGATGATTTATTAATTGGGATGCCTGTTCCATTTGATATTTTGTATCTAACAATTTCTCTACCATATTCGTCCCTTAATTTTGTAAGAAAAATTAACGTTTGATATTAAATGAAATGAAATTTTCGAAAATTTATCGATGCTGGAGAAACATAAAATAATAGATTGATGTTGAAAATAGTACCAAATAAAGAAATTTACGAATAGAAAGATCACGTCATACCCATTTCGAAGTTGAAAAAGCCTGAAAATGCGAGATAAAACGAATCAAAAAACCAAATGAAACATTCAGCAATACTTTGAATATAAAGCAAAATGCGACCATCAAATATGTAAAAAAGAAATATAATAAGCTATTTGAAAAAGAAATATTTCAAAATTCAAAATAGAAGACGATATAGACTTTTATATAAATCCACTTGATATAAATTGATATATTTCATATCAAGTGGTTCCTGGTAGCCCTTAAGACCCGACTTTATATAAACAAACACTTAAGAATGTAAATCGTATACAAAGATATATTATATTGACTTAAGTACTTAAAGAATTAGACGAATGTTTAATTAAATAAAATTAAGAGGGCTTTGTAAATGATAGTGTTTACTGGTTTTCTATCCCCTTTTTTATAATCTTAACAACTGCATACTTTTTAAATTTGTACCGTTTAATTGCCCTTGCTTTCAATTTATACTAAAAAAAATCGTTTTAATTTTATTTTCCGTTTATTAGTCTGACTAAATTGTTGTGTAGTGTAAAAATTACGAAAACATCTTTCGTCAGTTCACTTGGCATAAAATATTTTGATTCTATATTGCATGCTTTATTTCTACAAATTTTTAGACGTAAGGAATTCTGGGGTAACTTTTTTAGACTATTATATCGCTTTTACACACTAGGCAATAATACTTTGCTCAAAGGTGTTAATGAAACATATCCCAAGCAAGGTTAACCGAAGTACCCGATACTATTCAACTTGATCACCGCATAGAATAGATGGCATCGCATCCAACAAAAATGGGACATTAACTGTTAACACAGCTGTTGACTGAGTAAAGTTCCTGACTGGAATATATTTCGTCTACTTTTCGAAATTTGGGAATCTGATTTAATTGCAGACATGTTTTGATTAGGCTAAGAGGTTCAAAAATTTTGAATGGGCATCAGGCACAGTCACTGTTGGCATTCCAATTCATCCCAAATCAACTCATATTATTGAAAAGATACAAACAGATTGTGACCTCTTAATCAAACGGATATATCGGAAATTTCGAGTCAACGACACTAAGTGTGTCATCATCGAGAAAAGTTTATTATTTTCTAGTTTCGAGTTTCAACATTTAATGTTTATTTTCGGGTCAAACATTGAGAGACAAGACGCGCGCTGAAGCGAATCATTAAAGACACTGATTTTTTTTAAATTGTATATTTTACGTCCAACAATCAAACTTGATTTATTCATGTGTGACACCGTATCACTAAAAAGATGAGAAAGCAAGCAGATACTCAAAAAAATAAAGTCAATTATTGTTTGTGTGCGTTTGCACTTGCCTTAAACTAAATGTTAAAATGTTCAGAGGAAGGCTGTAATTTAGCAATTTAGATAAAAGTGATTATTTCTTTGTGTAGTTTATTGATTTTTTCTCTCTGCTGGCCATGAAATAAAAGTACAGATTTCATTGGCCATTAGATTATATTTTTGTTTCTGTATGAAATCGGAGAAACCCCATCTGACCTCGAATGATCCGGTCAGAAGAAAATGATTCAGTCAGTTGAAAATAAGTGTATATGAGAAAGACCTTTAGTCGTAAAGTTCCAGGAGGTTTAGTCATAATTTAATTGATAATTCGGATCAGCTCTTTACATAATTTAGTTTGGGAAAAAAATTAATTAAAATTAAAAAGCAAATTTAACAAATTGTAAAATTAACTTTGCATTCACAAAAATATTCATTGATGCGTATATTAGCGAATATGTGTAAATAAAAAACTTAAAAATTAATCCTTAATCGGAAAATTTCTATTGAAAGTATGAAAGGCATCTAATTAATTAATAGGTACCGTTCTTATGAAATTTTATCAGAAGTGTACATAAAATACTATAATTTTATGTACATTTATTATATTTTACTATGTTATTTGTATTTCCATTCATTTTATTATTAAGTTTGATATTTTATTTATGGAAAAATGTCATAACTGAGATTAATATAAAAATAAGATCATATAAATTTCATAAGATGATACTGATACTTGTAGGTACCCTTCTCAGTTGAAACTGAAAAATCAAATTAACTCCTCCACACGTATTTCGCAAAAGTAAAGGCCTTAACAGTGGAGGACAATGCTTAACTCAAATAACGCAACTTAATTGTATTCTGGTTGGTCTTCCGTACTTTATGATTACAGCCCGATTATAAACACGAAAGTACATTTCTTAATTACTGCGGATCTTCTGATTAGTCGAAATGATAACATTTACAACTCGCTAAAAAAGATCATACGGAGACTTACGAAAGTAGATACGGCTTTTAACTAATTTTATAATGTTTTAACAACTTAAATGAAGCAAATGAAAGCATTTGAAATTAAATAATATCTTTGTTTTATTGAGTTTTGTATGTTAAAATTCGGAACTGATTTTCAGGTAGGGGTGGTCCAATGAAAAACAACAACAAAAAAACAACATGATTTGCATTCCTCAAAGCCTTATGCTTTTAACTATTGTAATCACTAAACCTGACGCGTTCGAATTTCTGGCGTTTTCATAAATTTAGTTATAGGGGTGGTAATAAATATAAAAATATATATTTCTGCCATGACTTTAATAAAAAAAAAGATATTTATAATAATTTCAATCACGTGTGAATAGTTTCTGAAAGTTTCATCGACATCCGACAATTATTTTTATTTTTGCAAGATTTTCCTAATTAATGTGTCAAAAAAAAAAAAAAAATACGCGCCAAAAATTGTGTATGTGATTTTTCTAGTTCCGGTGATACAAAGAGAAACAAGTTTTTTTTAATCAAAATTTAGAATGTTCTAAAAAGAAGAAGAATTTTTTAAAAAAATAATGAAAATAAACTTTGGTCTTTCCTCTTAATAATAACATAAGCATTTAGACGCTACAATTTTGTTTTCGTCCAGTTTCGCGTCTTTTTCATCATGCTATGGTCTTTTTTTAGCGATCTCATAGAGGTACCTATGTTACATGCTATCCTTAATGAAGAGGAGTTTAACAAACTGTTGTCCGGGGTTACCCTTACCATGAATTCTTGATAATGTTAATTGAGTGGTTTCAAGTTGTTTTTTTCCACGGTTTTGTATTTTGAGTATTCCTTCTCCTAGACTGGCTTCCATCCCAGTCTACTCTGCTATTTAACCCATAATAAAGAAAGGGGAAATAGATTCTTACATTTCCAAAGAGACAATTCGATTATATTTACATTATTTACATTGTTCGGACTGTTGTACTCATCTTTATTGCCTTGTTCACGACGTTTCGAACTGAGCCCTTGTTCTAGTTCCACGTGTCATGCCTCTTTCGGGTGTCTCAGTTATCTCCCTTTAACTCAAATCTCCATGTTTTTTGTTGGTCACTGCCGTTGAACTCACAACTCGTCGAGTCATTTGATCCAACCAACGCTTCTCTCCACTGAACCATGTGTCCCTTGAGGACATCAATGTATGAATTTTTGGGTCATATAACCTTAATGCCTCAGTAAACATTTTTAGCAGAGATTATATTGCAATTTTGTTGTTATTATTGCTTTTCTCTAGCACTTCATATTACTGGCTCCCATATTGTATTCATTTCTATACTTGGCTGGCTTAGGAGATTTTTATGGTCTTGCATATGTACTGATTCCTTAAGTTTTTGTATTTTCCATTGGTGTTCTCTGTCTATTATTTCAACCTCATCCAACAGGGAACAGTGATCTCCATATGTGGCTACCTACGCCTGGTTTTTCTATTTTTCCTTTTGTTACGGATTTACGATATTCTTTTGCAGTTTTACCATAAGGGAGCGGCCTGTTTCTCCTTCATATTTCTTACCACAGCTTCATGGGATGGCGTACACACAGCCTTCCGGAAGACGATTCTGTATTCGAATAAATCATTAGATAAACGCTAAAATGTCTCCCCTTGGTTGGTAAGTGGACATTTCTTATCTATTTTTCCGTTCCGCTCCCTAAAACTTATTTATCAGCTGATCACTCCTTTATTTAAGAACATGATGACTTGACCCTGAGTCATTATTAGTTGACAAACGAAATTTTAATCTGATTTCAAAAAGTCACACAGATTCACGGATCTTTACTGATGCTTTTTCTCTTGGAGAATATCAACGTTGATGCCACAACTTTGACAATTAACATTTTATATAACTTTAATTTTATAAAGATTGATTTTCATAGTTTTCATTCTGTCGACGGAAGTAAGAAATATTGGATTTGATAATTCAAAATAAAATATTGATAAACAATGAGAAAATGAATGAAATAAATAAAAAAACGTTTGCTGATATTGTTCACAACTGGTGTCTCTAATATGGCAAAATGAAGTAAAGCGTGTTATTTAAGTGCAGATCTCTGAGTCTTTTAAACTTTCCTCCGATTTTATGGCTAATTTTTTGTAGGTATGAATTAGTCATCAGAAATTTCAACGGGAATGAAATGAGAGAAAAATTGTCTCATAAAAATAGATTTTAAAATTAATTTCATTATTCAAGAGAATTGATTAAAATTACTTGACCGATATTTTGAAAGCTTTCAGATTATTATTATTATTATTGGTAGTAGTAGTATTATTTCCTTTGATTTCTGTTATATACACATTTCTTTCAGGGTCCCAACCAGAGACTTAAGGTCAGAAATGGATTCAGGACATATTCGACTGACCATTTTCCCAAAAATCAAAAACAGAAAAACTAAGGTCATACACATTTTACGGCTTGACTAACAAAACTTTCGATTAAAAACTAAATTATTGACGTTTTTACATATCTTCCTTAATATTTCAGTACTTTATCATGCTTATAGAATATGAATCTTTCTATCATTGTTTTTCTTGTCACCCATGTTTGTATATTTCTGCAGTGCATCCAATTTTTCTTAAAAATCTCCTATCCAATTCATCTCATACTAATTCAATTATAATATTGTACTGACAAGACAAGACTTGGAAGACAAGAGTGACTATAACATATTTTATTTATAAAAGCAATTAAAAGCTCTTCTAAGTAAATGTCTTAGTTTTATTTACTTATTATTTACTTTACTAATAACAGCAGATTTGCTACAAGTGGGTTGTCCTATTTGACCAAAAGAATTTAATGATATAAATACTCGGAAAATAAATTTTCAAATATATTTATATAAGTGAAGAAATCACCGCAGCAGCCAGGATCAATTTTGGTGAAAAATAATAAAGAAAGGAAAGTGGAAAGATCACTATAATAATTCAAAAAGATATATCATCAATCAGGACTAAAGGTGAAATTAACAAGAAATGAAACAAAAATTGATAATAAGAGATGAAAAAAAAAAAAAAAAAGACCGGTAGCATAAATGAAAATCGTTTAGTGACAAGCATTCGGTAAAATATTAGTGGCCCTTAAAAGGGCCGTTTTCGAAGTGCGTAGAGAAATAAAGTGTATCTTTAATCAGATTTCTGGGTTTTCTTGGGTAAAAATCAGCCTGGATGTTGGGAGTTCCCTCCCTGGGCGTCATTACGGATAACAATCTGTTCAGTTCCTCGTCATTACGGATAGCTAACTGCAAGTGACGGGGGATGATTCTGGATTTCTTATTGTCTCTGGCAGCATTACCTGCCAATTCGAGAATCTCAGCGGCTAAATATTCCATAACTGCTGCTAGATAGACGGATGCACCTGCACCGACACGTTGCGAATAGTTGCCTTTACGCAGGAAACGATGGATACGACCGACAGGAAATTGAAGTCCAGCACGAGAAGAACGGGTCTTGCTCTTTCCCATTTCTTTACCTCCTTTGCCTCGTCCTGTCATGATGACTATTGATACAAAGCTCATCAGTCAAGGAGACCAGCTTTAAATAGACCATGAGTGGCTCACAGCGACACCTGATATGGTGGGCGTGTCTGATAATTAAAATCAGCTTTTGTGATATTTTTTGTCCAATCAAATTATGTCTAGCTTTTCTCGCCATCTCTTGAGCCTACTGGTATAAGATATAAGGAATAAGAAGTGACTGGTCATTAAGGAAACTCACATTTTTTAACAAACATGTCCCCGAGGTAAGCTCTAAGAGTTCTAAGAAGGCTGTCAAGGCTAAGCCTGTCCATGCCGATGGGAAGAAAATTAAACGTAAGACGAGGAAAGAAAGCTATTCGATCTACATCTACAAAGTGATGAAACAGGTTCATCCCGATACCGGCATTACCAGTAAAGCCATGTCCATCATGAACAGCTTTGTCAACGACCTTTTCGAGAGAATCGCCGCTGAATCTAGCCGTCTGGCCCAATACAGTAAACGTTCAACCATCACCAGTTGCGAAGTTCAGACCGCTGTTCGTCTTCTTTTGCCCGGAGAATTGGCTAAACATGCCGTTTCTGAAGGAACCAAAAGCTCTTACCAAATACACCACCAACAACTAAAGCTGACATAGTTTTCATTCATAAAAACGGCCCTTTTCAGGGCCACTTATATTTTCAAGGGAATCTATTGTAGTCTACATGGTATGCAGTTTTGTATTTACCTATACAGTGGGACTTAAATTTTAGTAATATACAGTAATTTTTATCGAAATTCTAATATTCATGGATTATAAATTTTCTATCGTTGTTCTTTCTTGTCACCAGTGTGCTTCTATTAATTTGAACGTACGAGATTTTATATACTTTCTGATACACATTTACGCAGAAGCTTTATCCTCAAAATTAGTGTTAATGTTTTGGGAAAATATTCTCCGTGAGTTAATGTTTTTCTTGGATGTAGGTTCTTTGGTTTTAAATTGGTCTTATTTTCTGATTATGTCGTGCATGGACGCCAGTATTTACAAACATCTTCACGTTTATGCACACATAAATAATATAAGAATACTTTTAAAAAATCTTGGTGTTTGAATTACACTAAGCTTCTCCGTTTATAATTAATAAATGTAGTTTTACAAAGTAAGGCAGAGTTCTAAAAGATTTAATGCTTTGTAAGTTATTATCGTTAAAAATTAAATGAATGCAATTCTTTTAAAAATTCATTATTCATTTTTAAAATAATAGGATCGTTGAATTGTAAGAGTTTCTGTTTATAATTAGTAAATAGTTTTAATTTAATGACTATCACTTGACTGCTACAAATTAATACAGAATTTTACAAGTTATTATAAAATTAAAAAAATGAAAACAATATTTGTGAAAATTCATTATTAATCGAAAAACAATTACTTTTTTGTACATTCACTTGTGAATTGCATACGATTTTATTTTTTACAAACAAATATTGACACAACTGTTCTGATTTTAAAAACAATGAGGTTTTGATTTTTAAAGTAACTATTCAGATGAAAGTAATTACAAGTCATAAATAATAATCTGCTGCAAAAACGGCCTCAGTTCGTCTATCCGTATATTTCCGTTCATGACTCTCTATAACTGGTACATGTATTGAAAGGAAATGGGTGCATAACGATTTAATAGTTAAACAGTTATCGACTCAAATTGACGTTCAATTATACAGTGTAACCCGGATATAAGAGATTTTCTCTGGTCCCAAATTAGAGCCTGTGTTAATGTATATAAATTAGAAGAAACCCGGATATAAGAGACTTCTTCTCCGGTCCCGACAACTCTCTTATATCCGGGTTACACTGTATATTTAGATAATTATTTATTGTTCCAGTTGTGGATATTTTAGAAGTGATGTTTCTTTCTAATAAGGCGAGTTTCGTTTCGGTGAAAATGAATTTCTTAAGATCTGTTGTCTCTAATATAACAAAATGTGGTCACTTTAGATGAATTACATGCCCCCATTTCCTGAATACTTTAAAATATTATCTCGCTTCCCTGACTGACAAACGTGGAATTGAGACAATAACATTAATGAGCTTTATATTTAACTATTCATCTGGATTCTAAAAAATAGAGCAAGAGCAGTGAGGTTTCGTTAGACATTGGAACAAGAAATGCAATAAATGAAGCAAATTCAGAATCGCGTTTAACTATGTTTCATAGATTAATTACATTTAGAAAGCCATTTTTGAAATTCATCTTGTTGCTGTTCGACACAAGGCTTACTTTTATTAAGTAAACAGTTAGATTATTTCTGTTATGAATGTACAGAATGAAGAAAACATATTCTTAAACTATTGGTGAATGAAAATTTATTTGATTAAATTTGTTGTTTACATTTTTCTTATACAATGGCGATTAGTTGAGAGTCGAAAAGAAATAACAATAAAAAAGCTCAACAAGTTTATTGATATACGGAAATAATTTTTTTCCCGTGAATTCAATTAGATTTAGGTCATTATCTTTCAAATAGAAACGAAATTTAAGAATGTATTTAAAATAGCTACCTCCAATAATTCGCTAAAAACACAGTAGCATGATGATAAAAGCCCGAAACTTAATAAAAACAAAGATTTAACCTCAAAATGTTTTTATTAAGAGGAAAGTATATTTTAATTATTTAAAAAAAATTTTTTCCTCCTTTCTAACACGTTCTAAATTTGGCTAAAAAATCTCGGGGTTTTTTGTAAGATTTGTGGTAATGGACAGAAATAATTGTCTGATTTTAATGAAACTTTCAGGACTTATTCAAATTAAGCATGTACATTTTCACCTAGAACTATTCTGGAAATTTTCAATTGAAATTGAGCACGGGGCTTAAACTGCAAATTACCCTAAACGATCGTTTACGGCGACATCACAAACAATACAACGGTTCTTATCGACGAATTAAATCTAACACTAACACTGATCTCTTCTTCGATAGGTGACCCCTAGAACCTGCCATTTGCTGTAAACATTTTATTTTCTGTCGATCATTGATTTATGGAAATATTCCATAAAACCTATCTTGATTTCTATTTACTTTTTCACACCCTTTATTCAAGATGCTAAATCTGTCCACAATCGCCCAATATATTTTATTTATTCATTAAATAAATAAAAATAAAACATTGAAAGGAGAAAAAGGCGATTCATTTCCCCTAAAAGAGCATTTAAAGAGACAATTTTAACACATACCATACCAATATCTGTAATTCACATTACGAAGAAAAAAAAAAATTCTTGTTATTAATGTCAACACATGTCTCAAGTCTTATTGTTGTTATCGTTGTACGTTTTTATTCATTTCGTTTTCAGAGTAATAAAAAGTATCTCTCTATCAACTGCTACACTACAAATAAACATCATAACGAGGTAACTTACATTTACTTTTTTTACACATACCAATATCCGTTATTATTTGCCTTGCAATGACTTTGTAAATTGGTCATAACAAGACATAAGCCTCCAAAATAAAAATTCATTTCAGTAATTTTCTCCGATGTGCCCAATTTAATTAAAAAATTCATTTGATAACATGTCATACTGCATATTTTATTCAGTGGTTAATTCTTGATTTGTTTTCAGAAAGATATTTCACGTGTGATGCGCAGGCTTTGAAATTTCAGTACGCTTATGAAAAATGACAAACTTTTGTTTTGCTCATATAAATATTCATCAGAAATAAAAATAGATTTACGACCACCAACCAATCACTTACGGCGACATCAGGATCAATACACAGGTTCTTATGGACGAATGAAGTTTCTCAGCAATAATATTGATTGATCTCTACTTTGATATGCAATGTCAAATGTGAATATTTACACAAAGAAAATAAATACTTCGGTATCTTACCAAAAATATTTTAACCAAACTCAAAAGATAATTATTTTGAGAATTAATGCTTGCATAATTTAATAAAACATTATTTTCTTTCAGGATGAACAGAAAAAGTACACTTAATATTTTTTATTACAAGAAAATTCCGGCAAATAGACGCCACCACAACAAGTCGGGATGTCAAAAGGGACGGTTATTCCCATAACACCGCTTTTTAACTGCATTTCGGCAATGCTTATTATTAGAATTGAAATAGAATCTAAAGATATGAAAGTGAATTTATACATTTTTATTGTTTTTGAGAATTGCCAGGAAAAATAATAAACGTTATTCTTTACATTAAATTTGTGGTTGGGTATACTTTCAATTTTTTTGCAGTTAATAAAGAAAAATTCCTTTCAGTTAAAAACGTGTGTGGACATTCGGAAATTCGTCGCGCATCTTACAGAAACTGATTCAATAAAACTCAACTTTTTGGAGAATTAATGCTAGTATAATTTAATAAATGTATGGAAATGTTGCTCATTTCTCGTTGATAAAAGCAAAGTATATTAAAGGTCTAAACTTTACTACTAATAATCCCACAAGAAAAAAATCAATTCATACATGACTTTGAAAAGAAGAAAGCAGTACATAGTTTGGAAGTTAAAAGGAGAAAGTAATAATTATAGCAAGGTAAAGGATGCATCGGTGGTTCAGTGGTAGAATGCTCGCCTGCCACGCGGGCGGCCCGGGTTCGATTCCCGGTCGATGCAGTTTTGATAGACATTTTTACTCAATGTTAGTTCTTGATTTCTATGTGCTTAGCAGGAAACAATTTGTGACTTTCATCAGAGTGGAATAAAAAGATAAAATTAACAAAAAATAAAGCCATTATTCATGTGAAAATGAAGGCCTCTCTTTCTCTCCTCCTATCTGATAGTTTCATTTTTCATTCTGTCAGTTGAAAGAAATTTGATTATGTCAATGAGATAAGGTAATAAATTCGTAAAAAAGCTTCGTGTCAATTTTTCATCCTTTCCATATCAAAACTGAACGTTGTACATGTTCTCAATATAATATGTGGAATTACAAGAGTTATTCATTTCATACGTAATAATAAGAATCAACAAGTAATAATGTAATCAATAATAAATAATGAGTAAAAGAGTTAAAACAAAGCGAACTATAAAATATCTACAAATAACTGCATTCGAATCCCAATTTTTTCTACTCAATAATCTCTAGAATAATTTGAAACATTATCGCACACGTTAGGATAATACAATATATACCTTCTATCCATAATGCAACCAATAAGTGCGAGTTTTAGGGCATCAGACAGGTAGAAACTAGTAAAAATATAAAAGCATTCAATTAAAACTCAAATTCACTAGTTTTTAATTAATTTCTATTTTATTTATTTCTCGTTATGTATTTGTGTCTGTGTGTGCGTCAAATAATTTGTTTGTAGAACGCTGCTGAATATCAGGGTTTTTTTATGTGTTGTTTTCTAAAACTCTTTTTATCAAAAGGTTTTTCTCTTGATTTTTCAAATTTTCTAATATTATTTTGCTTAATAAATTTTCGCATGTAAATAATTAAAAAAAAAATTTGTTTATCTTGACAGTAACGGTTAATGAAATTATCAAAAATAATTTTGTACGATCGTGTTTGGATTTCAAATTCTTTCCTTTCATTTCACAATGAAAAAGAAATAACGAAGAAAGGTCATTGAAAAGATCAATATAAGGAATTAATAAAATACGCCATCAATAAGAACTAAAAGTCAGAATAATAAGTCGGAAAAATCGTAATTGATAAAAAAAAAATCTGGGAGTACAAATGAAATTCGGTGAGTAGCGACCGATGGGGAATTAAAGTCCGGCACGAGATGAACGGATTTTGCTTTTTCCCTTTATTTTATCTACTTTGCCTCGTTCCTGACATAATGACTGAATATTCTTTTGCATTGATAAATTGATCATAAGGTAAAGAGATTAGATTTATATAGGCCATAAGTGTCTCACGGCCATTCCTGATGTGAAATGAGTGCCTGATTATTAGAAATTTGTGGTCTATTTTAGTTTTTGACTAATCAAAAACTAGTAACTGCTCATCGCTGGATTCGTCTGCGATAAGGAATTGAAACTGATTGCCCATTATAGAAACTCACTCCTATCGACAAGCATGCCACCCAAGGGAAACTCACAGGGTACCAACAAAGATGTGAAGCCTGTCCGAGTCGATGACAAGACAATTAGACCCAACAGGAAGGAAAGCTACTCTATCTATATCTACAAAGTGTTAAAACAGGTTCATCCTAATACCGGCATTTCAAGTAAAACCATGTCCATCATGAACAGATTTGTTAACGAACCTGTTCGAGAGAATTGCTGCTGAATCCAGCCGTCTGGCCCAGTATAATAAACGTGCATCCATTACCAGCCGTGAAGTTCAGACCACTGTTTGTCTTCTTTTGCCCGGAGAATTGGCTAAACATGCCGTCTCTGAAGGAACCAAGGCTGAAAATAGTTTCTATTTAAACAAAATAGTTTCATTTTAAGGGCGGCCCTTTTCATTATTTTTTAAAGAAATCATTCGTGTCACATGCGTATGCAATTTTGTGTTCCTTTACTTATTTTTTCATGAAAAATGAATTAATCCGTATTTTATCAAGAGTGTCAGTTTATGAATTACCTGCATATTTCTAATTGATTTCAAACTACCAGCAATGAATATTCTCATAATTTTATTCCATTTTTTATTTTACGAGTCAGAGAGATTTTCATTAAATAGCACTTCAGTTTGACAAAAAATTGATGATTAAAACTCTCCAATGATTCCTCATTTTAGCTGATATAAATATGAGGAGCCTGAAATTTTAATTTGTCGACATTTCATAAAATTACGTAAGTGAGCGTCACAGATGTAAAAAAAAAAAAAAAAATTTATAAAGATTTTTCCAAAACAATTCCAAAAATAATTTTATTCATTTGTGAATATGTCCTGAGCACTTCAATAAAATTCCGACAATTATCTGATTTTTGCAAGAATTTCCAAAGCAATGTGTTTTTTTTTTTTTTTTTTTGTTTTTTTTTTTTTTTTTCTGAAACAAAAAACATTAAATTTCATAATACTAATTTTTTAACCAACCGCTGATGCAAGAATAACAAGATTTTAACCAAAATTCCACACGTGCAAGAAAGGATTAATGCAATAAATGATGAAAAGATACATTGACCTTTACTCTTAATAATAACATAAACACTTTGATGATAAAACTTTGTTTTTATCAAGTTTGTGGTTTTTGTGATTAATGTATGCACTTTTTTTTAGAAAATCTTTGGATGTACCAAAATTAAATGGAATGACCGTCTTACTTTTTATTTTCTATTAGGATTTTTCTTTTAATGATATCCTTTTCATTGCACGCCTTTCAAACTTGGAATGCGAAATGAACTTTTAATATTAGAAATAATGATCGTTTCGAAATGTTGTTGATAGAAGGAGTAAGACGTGGAATAAAGGAAATTAAAATAATTCTAGTAAGTGAGCATTCCTAATTCATTCATGAGATCGCTAAAAACAGAGCATAGCATGATGAAAAAGACGCCGAACTTGACGAAAACAAAATTTTCGCGTCTAAATTTTTATGTTATTATTAAGAGGAAAGATCAAAGTATTTTTTAATTATTTTAAAATAATTTTCCTTCTTTTTAGAACATTCTAAATTTTGATTAAAAAAAGCTTGTTTCTCTTTGTATCACCGGAACTAGAAAAATAACATAAAATTTTAGCGCGTTTTTTTCTGTATGACAGACATTAATTTGGAAAAATTTGCAAAAATAAAAATAATTGTCGGATTTCAATGAAACTTTCAGAAACTATTCACAAATGGTAGAACATTATATAAATATGTTTTCCTTTTTTAAAGTCATGGCAAATTATTTTGTTTTTTCATATGTATTACCCCAAACCCACTAATTAATTTTACGAAAACTTTATAATTTCAATTTTGGGAAGATTAGTGATTTTATTATTTAAAAGCACAAAGCTTTGCGGAAACCAAATCATGTTTTAATTTTTCTTTTTTTTTTTTTTTTTTTTACTTGGACCATCTCCACCTGAAAATCATCTCTGAATTGTAATATGCAATAAACTCGATAAAACAAAAATATTATTTAATTTCCAAAGCTTTTAATTGCTTTTATTTATTTTAATGAACATGGACAATATTGTCTGAAAGCAAAAAGATATTCCGATGAAAAATGAATTTTTAAAACAATTATTTGTTATTTCTGAAATATTTTATTACTTTTACATTATGTTGTTAATTCTTCCAAAATTTGGAAAAAGTTTGTAAAATTTAACGAATGTTGTTATTAAGTAGATATATATTTACAGATTATAATTTCCAAAGCTTCGAACAAACTAACGAACACCAGGATATAAAAGAATATAATTTGTGTCGATAAAAACACTTTAAATCAAATCTACGGAAGACCGGAAGTATCATGCGTGCAATAAAAAAAAGTCATGTGCATTGATTTTCTGTCTAGTATTTAACTTAAATAGTGTATTTTTAATAGAATTATTTGTTATTTCTTTAATTATAATAGATTTTTACATTTAAGTTGTTAAAATATTATAAAATTAGTTAAAAGCCGCATTCAGTTTCGTAAATGTCCTTTTGAGAAAGATTTATTTTTGCGAAACACGTGTGGATAAGTTAAATTGAGTTTTCAATTTCAACTGAGAAGGGTACCTACAAGTATCACTATCATGTTATGAAATTTAAATTTGTATTTTATGTTTCTTCTTTTTATCGTTCCTGAATGACTGAATATTCTTTTTGCATTGATAAATTGATCATAAGGTAAAGAGATTAGATTTATATAGGCCATAAGTGTCTCACGGCCATTCCTGATGTGAAATGAGTGCCTGATTATTAGAAATTTGTGGTTCTATTTTAGTTTTTGACTAATCAAAAACTAGTAACTGCTCATCGCTGGATTCGTCTGCGATAAGGAATTGAAACTGATTTCCCATTAAAGAAACTCAATCATATCGACAAGCATGCCACCCAAGGGAAACTCACAGGGTAACAACAAAGATGTGAAGCCTGTCCGAGTCGATGACAAGACAATTAGACCCAACAGGAAGGAAAGCTACTCTATCTATATCTACAAAGTGTTAAAACAGGTTCATCCTAATACCTGCATTTCAAGTAAAACCATGTCCATCATGAACAGATTTGTTATTAAACCTGTTCGAGAGAATTGCTGCTGAATCCAGCCGTCTGGCCCAGTATAATAAACGTGCATCCATTACCAGCCGTGAAGTTCAGACCGCTGTTTGTCTTCTTTTGCCCGGAGAATTGGCTAAACATGCCGTCTCTGAAGGAACCACGGCTGTTACCAAATACACCAGTTCTACGTAAAACTGAAATAGTTTCATTTATAACAAACGGCCCTTTTTAGGGCCACTTATATTTTCAAAGAATTCATTCGTGTCACATGCGTATGCAATTTTGTGTTCCTTTACTTATTTTTTTCATGAAAACTGAATTAATCCGTATTTTATCAAGAGTGTCAGTTTATGAATTACCTGCATATTTCTAAATGAAACTAGCAGCAATGAATATTTGACAATTGAATTCATTTTAAATTAATTTTGCTAGCACGCAACAATTTTCATTGAAAGAGACAGTGAAATGAGAAAAGGTCCTTTTGAGTCTGTCATCGAATGGAGTCAAATTTTTCTATTGTTTATTTTTTTTCTTTCTTTTTCGTGTATTTGAACCAATTTGATATTTGGACACTCGAATGTACAAGTAAAAGGTTTTATGTTATCTTATCCCACACACATTTGGTTAGACAAAAGAAACGCTAATTTCTGCATTAACAGACATATACACTCTTCTGCTGACCGGGTCATTCGAGGCCAGGTAGGTGTAACGTCCCGATTTCGCATAGAAATAGGTAAAGATTACATTCATATGACAAGGTAAAGAGTTTATTTTAGTTCATGGCAAGCATACTCACAAATAAAATAAACTATAAGCGCAAAAAAATAATTGGTTTCTTTCACCTGACCAATGAAATTTTGTCATGAATATGTATACGCAGGCTAATCTGAAATAGAATAATAACTTCTGTTTGTAATAAAGATCAGCCAATTTCGATAAAATCTATTTACGATAAATAAATCAAATTTAATTGACTCGGAGATGTTTTGTTGCTAAAATAGCTGATATACACATTTTTTAGTAGTCTTTCATTGCAATGTAATTCTCTTTATTAAAAAAAAAATCTTCCAAAAATAAAAAAAATACTTTGAAGATTTATTTGAGGAATATTATCTGATTTAAAGTCTAATTACTCTAATTTGATATATATTTACTTTAAGTCTAAAATATCACAAAATGCATTTTTTAACCCGACAGTAGCCGTGTTGACATGATGACGGCATTAATATTTTTTTCTACGAACGCTCACTATAATTGTCGCTCTTATTTTTTTTTTTTGTTTGTTTTATGCTCGAAAGTACATACAAAAATAAGCACGTTTATGCATATAAAAAATACGTACAGTGTAATCCGGATATAAGAGAAACCCGGATATAAGAGAGATTTTCTCTGGTCCCAAATTAGAGCCTGTGTTAATGTATATAAATTAGAACAAACCCGGATATAAGAGAAACCCGGATATGAGAGACTTCTACTCCGGTCCCGAAAACTCTCTTATATCCGGGTTACACTGTAGTTTAAAATATTGGTGTTCGATGCTTTGTATTAGGCTTTTCCATTTATGATTAATAAGTACAGTTTTCAATTAATAATAATAATAATAATAATATCCTAAAGTTTTAAAAGATTTAAAACTTTTTCTAATTGCAATTTTAGAAAAACATGAAAATATGTTTTGTAAAAATTCATTATTCAGGGAATATTTTTTTGTTAAGACATAACTGTCTTTGATATATCTTATTTATAAAAACATATCCGATTTAAATATTCTCATAATTTTATTCCATTTTTTATTTTACGATTCAGAGTAGATTTTCAAGTTTACATCCATTTCAAAGCGACGAGACAGAAATTTGTAAATTATCAAATTATTTTCTAAATACTCAATAAACAAAGAATCACATTTGCTTAAAATAATGAAGACAAGACATCTTTTTAAAGATAAAGACGGTTTGCAAAAAATAAAACTCATTAGCTTACACCAGGGGCTTTTTGGCGTAAAGTAATCGTTAGCAAGCTAATTATCACGAAAAGAGAAATCACGTCATTTTCAATTGGAAGCCAAAAACGAACATATCTTGCAATAGTTGAATAAACTGTTTGAAGAAAATGGGTGGCCCTAAAAAGGGCCGTTAACAGATAACATTTTCATATTTATCCTCCGAATCCGTAGAGAGTTCTGCCTTGTCTCTTCAAGGCATAGACCACGTCCATGGCGGTGACAGTTTTTCTCTTGGCGTGCTCTGTGTAGGTAACGGCATCACGGATAACATTTTCAAGGAAAACTTTAAGGACACCACGTGTCTCCTCGTAGATGAGACCAGAGATTCGCTTGACACCACCTCTGCGAGACAGACGGCGAATAGCGGGCTTGGTGATACCCTGGATGTTATCCTTGAGCACCTTGCGATGACGCTTGGCGCCTCCTTTTCCTCCCTTTCCACGTCCAGACATGTTGATATACTGCTGTTGTCAATAAATCAACACTGATGCATTTCGATTCATACAACACCTAGTTATGCTTAGCGGACGTAGTAGAGAGCATGTCACGTGATAGTATAGGAGGTTTACTAACCAATGAAAATACAGAATACATTTCCGCACGTTTTTTTACAAGCTAGCCGAAGCCTTACTGCATATGTGTATCTTTGTGCCGGGACGTGTATGATTATGCCTCTCCACAACCTCCTATTCCTAGTGACTCTTAGCAGCATTTCTTCCTTTATCAAGCCTCCCACCATCAATTCATACAAACTGTCTTTCTCTAAAGCATCATGACAAAAACATATCAGGTTTATTCCGGACAGAAGATGATCGTTCAACGTTTATTGAAATGGGCCAGATGGCTAAAGTCTTTCGAACTAGACGTTGACAAAGTTGTAAAAATAACTTTACTTAATGAACATTTACATATTTCTATTTTTTAAATAATAATGAAAAACTCGTCAGTTTTACAAACACAGGCAATGGAAATTCAAAATTCTTTTAAAAATACTAAGGGTCGTGAGCTTTTCCATTTGTGATTTGTAAATTATAAGTAGTTTTAATTTAATAATAGTCTTACTTTGCCCATAATATTATTTATGACTTGAGTAAAATTTCTAAACGTTAGTAGAGACATTTTTAGCGTTTTAATGTCTTCATAGACAGACTTATTTTCTTTTCTTTTTTTTTTTACAAAAAATGGAAAATATTCGTAAAACTGTTTAACAAAATATGTTACTTCAATAAAAACGGTTTCGTTCATTCATATAAAATACAATTTTTACAAGATTTTCATTTGAGATTTTTCTAATAAAATTAAATTTAACTTATTTAAACGAAACAAATATACTTTTTCACTATCGAGGTCCCCAAAACCAATGTGTTTGCTGGTTTTCATTAAGATCTCATATCTAGATCTGAACTGAAATTCGCTCCAATCTCCTTCAGGTCAGCCAGAAAATTAAATTAAAAACAAATTCATTTTTTTATAAAACTAATTTTACACGAAATAAAAGATAACATATTAATTGTTTTCTAAATTCTACAATCGCCTTTCTGACTCGAAACAATTTATTTTACAATAACAATAACCACAACTTCACTAGTCGCAAACTAAATATTATTCATTGCTGTTCAAAGAAAATAGACGGAAGAGAAAACATATAATTAAATATCAGGAGAAAAACGTCTTCAATAATTTATAGGCTCTGAAAAGGATCCATTATATATAATCTTACTTATTATAAAACGCAGATTGTGTGTGTGTGTGTGTGTGTGTGTATAACGTTTATATATTGGATCGGATTTCCTACATTTTTCAACCGATTTCAACAAAACTTCACAGGACTACATAAAATTACCTTGTGGTGGTTCTAACAGCGCCAAAAATGGGAAAAAACATAATTGTTTTTGCACAAAATCAATTTGAAAACACGATTAAGAGACATCGTGAAAATGGAAGGGGGACAACTCACATCGGATGTCCTTTATTTTTCAGCCGATAAAACAAAACTTCACTTTTTTTTTTGGCAGGTAGTGTTTCTTATTCTCTTGCACACTTTTTTATTTATTTTTAACATTCAGAATGCTTTAAAAATTCCATTTACAAGACAATTATTTATAATAAAATTCTATTCAATTGGCAGACTCATAACGATTGAAAACAATGGTTTTGTTTGAGTTTGCGTTTGAGCAATTCGTAAAAAATAAAAAAATATAAAATATAATTAAGACATGCGTGTCCGTCAACCTTAAACAATAATCTAACGATCTCTACTGATTGTACGAATACAAACATCGGATAAGTTCTTTATCTTTAAGGAAAGATAATGAAATCTAAACATACACAAGTCCTAACTAAAAATAATAACCGGAACGGTAAACTACTTTAAATACACATGGTGTCCAATTTTTTTACTATATTCAATAAGTGAAAATCATAAATTGTAAAAGATTATTATTACAGAAAGGCTACTAAATGAATAAGATTTGTTAGATCATAATTAATAAACCCAAATAAAGTTAATATTTTTTGTATTAGAAACAACGAGTGGAAAATATATTCAAATCAGAATCCTAATTATGAATCACCACAAGCAAAATATGCAATTTTTTTTTTACTGTATTCAATGAGTAAAAATCATAAATTGTAAAACTAAAAGATTACAGAAAGGCTATCTACATTTTTCAACCGATTTCAACAAAACTTCACTTTTTTTTTTTTTTTTGTTTGTTTCTTATTGTCTTGCACACTTTTTTTCTTTATTTTTACATTCAGAATGCTTTAAAATTCCATTTACAAGACAATTATTTATAATAAAATTCAATCGGGAGACTCATAACGATTGAAAACAATGTTTTTGTTTGAGTTTGGGTTTGACCAATTCGTAAAAAAAAAAAAAAAATAATAATAATAAGACATGCGTGTCCGTCAACCTTAAACAATAATCTTTGTCAATTTTATTTTTCAGTCTTTATGATGGTGAATACTTGATCTATCTCTTACTGTTATATCCCCGGGCAACGTCGGGCTCTACTGCTAGTGTTCAATAACTATGGTTTAAATTGAATTTTTATAAATGAATACGATTTCTTGAAACATTTTTAGCTTTGATTGAAAGCTAAAGGATTAAGTATACTTTTTGCAGTAAGCAAAGATTTTCTGCTTGAAATTATACAGGTTGGAATCGATTTTTAATTTTTTTCTAAAATACCTGATTAGAGTCCTTTTTTTAGTCATCTTTCGTCGCAATGTAATTCTCTGTATTAAAAACTCTTCCAAAAATAAAATCAACTTTTCTGAAAGTTTATTTGAGGAATATTAGCTGATGTAAAGTATAATTAATCAGATTTGAAAAAACATATTATTTACATTAAGTTTGAATTAATACAGAAATGTATTTTTAAAACAAAACAGTAGCCGAATGTTTAACCAACATCGCCATGTTTTCGTCATAGATGAGGTGTTGACAGATCTTGACATAATGATTGTTGTTCTACGGAGGATTTATATGTAAAGCTTAATTTAAGAAAATGACGTAAGCGACTTTATTTATATAATTTTAAGTACTCAGTAATCTTAAGAATGTTGGAAAATATTCTCCATCATCTAATTTTAGGAATGTTGACTTTAAATTTACTATAGTTATCGCTGTTATTTTCCGATAATGGCGTGTATGGTGGACCATACTTTCAAAAATGGGCAAGTTACGCAATATTTTATATAACTAAAAAAATAATTTAAAAAATCTTGGTGCAAAATTATTTTATTTAAGCTTTTAATTAGTAAATATATTTTTCACTTAATAACAATATCACTTAACCGGATGAAACTAATACAGGATGTCAGAATATACGTTCATCATGTTTGGACATAGCAAAGTGGGTAAAATTACTCGAAAGACCAAGATCCGTTCATTTTGTAAGTCGTATGTCGTATCCACCGTCTCTTGCGTAAAGTCAACCATTCCGCATGTGTTCCTGTCTATCTGGCTTCCGTCATGGAACAGTTAGCAGCTAAGGTCTTCCAGTTGGTAGGATATGCAGCCAAAGACAACAAGAAATTTAGAATCATCACATGTTACATTAGGTACCTCTATGAGATCGCTAGAAAAGAGCATAACATGATGAAAACAAAATTTTATCGTCTAAATGTTCATGTTATTATTAAGAGGAAAGATCAAAGTATTTGGGGGGTATTTTTCATACATTTATTAATCGTACCGAGCACGTCCGAAATTTCGTTAATTTTTTTTTTTTTTTTTTTGAGTCAACAAAATTGACAGATAATCGATTCTGGCATCCATTTTTTTTCCATTTAATAAAAAAGATGAAAATCTCACTTTGAAATTCTTTTAAAAATCAATTATCATTTTTTCAATACTTATCTTAAGAAAATTCGAAATTATAATGTTTATTTAAACTATTTTGAACGAAGGTTGACTTAGCTTCTGCGCCGAAAAGATGTAATTTTAAAATAAAACAAAGCAGGTCATGGAAAACTTTCAGCGCTCTATTTTTCTTTTTCTTTTTTTTTGTACTTAGCTTTCACTTTTACATTTACGATGCTTTATGGAAAATATATTATAAAGAAATTAAAATAAGACTGTTGAGAGTGAGATTAAATTTCATAAGAAAAGCATCTAAATAATTTATAGGTAACTTTCTTATTAAATTTTGTCAGAAGTGTACATAAAATACAAATTTAAATTTCATAACATGATAGTGATACTTGTAGGTACCCTTCTCAGTTGAAATTGAAAACTCAATTTAACTTATCCACACGTGTTTCGCAAAAATAAATCTTTCTCAAAAGGACATTTACGAAACTGAATGCGGCTTTTAACTAATTTTATAATATTTTAACAACTTAAATGTAAAAATCTATTATAATTAAAGAAATAACAAATAATTCTATTAAAAATACACTATTTAAGTTAAATACTAGACAGAAAATCAATGCCACATGACTTTTTTTTTTTTATTGCACGCATGATACTTCCGGTCTTCCGTAGATTTGATTTAAAGTGTTTTTATCGACACAAATTATATTTTTTTATATCCTGGTGTTCGTTAGTTTGTTCGAAGCTTTGGAAATTATAATCTGTAAATATATATCTACTTAATAACAACATTCGTTAAATTTTACAAACTTTTTCCAAATTTTGGAAGAATTAACAACATAATGTAAAAGTAATAAAATATTTCAGAAATAACAAATAATTGTTTTAAAATTCATTTTTTTCATCGGAATATCTTTTTTTGCTTTCAGACAATATTGTCCATGTTCATTAAAATAAATAAAAGCAATTAAAAGCTTTGGAAATTAAATAATATTTTTGTTTTATCGAGTTTATTGCATATTACAATTCAGAGATGATTTTCAGGTGGAGATGGTCCAAGTAAAAAAAAAGAAAAAAAAGAAAAATTAAAACATGATTTGGTTTCCGCAAAGCTTTGTGCTTTTAAATAATAAAATCACTAATCTTCCCAAAATTGAAATTATAAAGTTTTCGTAAAATTAATTAGTGGGGTTGGGGTAATACATATGAAAAACAAAATAATTTGCCATGACTTTAAAAAAGGAAAACATATTTATAATATGTTCTACCATTTGTGAATAGTTTCTGAAAGTTTCATTGAAATCCGACAATTATTTTTATTTTTGCAAATTTTTCCAAATTAATGTCTGCCATACAGAAAAAAACGCGCTAAAATTTTCTAGTTCCGGTGATACAAAGAGAAACAAGGTTTTTTTAATCAAAATTTAGTATGTTCTAAAAAGAAGGAAAATTATTTTAAAATAATTAAAAAATACTTTGATCTTTCCTCTTAATAATAACATAAAATTTAGACGCGAAAATTTTGTTTTCGTCAAGTTCGGCGTCTTTTTCATCATGCTATGCTCTGTTTTTAGCGATCCCATGAATGAATTAGGAATGCTCACTTACTAGAATTATTTTAATTTCCTTTATTCCACGTCTTACTCCTTCTATCAACAACATTTCGAAACGATCATTATTTCTAATATTAAAAGTTCATTTCGCATTCCAAGTTTGAAAGGCGTGCAATGAAAAGGATATCATTAAAAGAAAAATCCTAATAGAATAAAAAGTAAGACGGTCATTCCATTTAATTTTGGTACCTCCAAAGATTTTCTAAAAAAAGTGCATACCATAATGAAAAAAACCACAAACTTGATAAAAACAAAGTTTTATCATCAAAGTGTTTATGTTATTATTAAGAGTAAAGGTCAATGTATCTTTTCATCATTTATTGCATTAATCCTTTCTTGCACGTGTGGAATTTTGGTTAAAATCTTGTTATTCTTGCATCAGCGGTTGGCCCAAAAATTAGTATTATGAAATTTAATGTTTTTTTGTTTCAGAAAAAAACAAAAAAACAAATAAAAAAAAAACACATTGCTTTGGAAATTCTTGCAAAAATCAGATAATTGTCGGAATTTTATTGAAGTGCTCAGGACATATTCACAAATGAATTAAATTATTTTTGGAATTGTTTTGGAAAAATCTTTATAAATTTTTTCTTTTTTTTTTACATCTGTGACGCTCACTTACGTAATTTTATGAAATGTCGACAAATTAAAATTTCAGGCTCCTCATATTTATATCAGCTAAAATGAGGAATCATAGGAGAGTTTTAATCATCAATTTTTTTTGTCAAACTGAAGTGCTATTTAATGAAAATCTACTCTGACTCGTAAAATAAAAATGGAATAAAATTATGAGAATATTCATTGCTGGTAGTTTGAAATCAATTAGAAATATGCAGGTAATTCATAAACTGACACTCTTGATAAAATACGGATTAATTCATTTTTCATGAAAAAAATAAGTAAAGGAACACAAAATTGCATACGCATGTGACACGAATGATTTCTTTAAAAATATAAGTGGCCCTGAAAAGGGCCGTTTGTTATAAATGAAACTATTTCAGCCTTGGTTCCTTCAGAGACGGCATGTTTAGCCAATTCTCCGGGCAAAAGAAGGCGGACAGTGGTCTGAACTTCACGGCTGGTAATGGATGCACGTTTATTATACTGAGCCAGACGGCTGGATTCAGCAGCAATTCTCTCGAATAGGTCGTTAACAAAGCTGTTCATGATGGACATGGTTTTACTTGAAATGCCGGTATTAGGATGAACCTGTTTTAACACTTTGTAGATATAGATAGAGTAGCTTTCCTTCCTGTTGGGTCTAATTGTCTTGTCATCGACTCGGACAGGCTTCACATCTTTGTTGGTACCCTGTGAGTTTCCCTTGGGTGGCATGCTTGTCGATAGGAGTGAGTTTCTATAATGGGCAATCAGTTTCAATTCCTTATCGCAGACGAATCCAGCGATGAGCAGTTACTAGTTTTCGATTAGTCAAAAACTAAAATAGACCACAAATTTCTAATAATCAGGCACTCATTTCACATCAGGAATGGCCGTGAGACACTTATGGCCTATGTAAATCTAATCTCTTTACCTTATGAGCAATTTATCAATGCAAAAGAATATTCAGTCATTATGTCAGGAACGAGGCAAAGAAGATAAAATAAAGGGAAAAAGCAAAATCCGTTTATCTTGTGCCGGACTTTAATTCCCCATCGGTCGCTACTCACCGAATTTCATTTGTACTACCAGATTCCGACTTATTATTCTGACTTTTAGTTCTTATTGATGGCGTATTTTATTAATTCCTTATATTGATCTTTTCAATGACCTTTCTTCGTTATTTCTTTTTCATTGTGAAATGAAAGGAAAGAATTTGAAATCCAAACACGATCGTACAAAATTACTTTTGATAATTTCATTAACCGTGACTGTCAAGATAACCAGATGTTTTTTAATTATTTACATACGAAAATTTATTAAACAAAATAATATTAGAAAATTTGAAAAATCAAGAGAAAAACCTTTTGAAAAAAAGAGTTTTAGAAAACAACACATAAAAAAACCCTGATATTCAGCAGCGTTCTACAAACAAATTATTTGACGCACACACAGACACAAATACATAACGAGAAATAAATAAAATAGAAATTAATTAAAAACTAGTGAATTTGAGTTTTAATTGAATGCTTTTATATTTTTACTAGTTTCTACCTGTCTGATGCCCTAAAACTCGCACTTATTGGTTGCATTATGGATAGAAGGTATATATTGTATTATCCTAACGTGTGCGATAATGTTTCAAATTATTCTAGAGATTATTGAGTAGAAAAAATTGGGATTCGAATGCAGTTATTTGTAGATATTTTATAGTTCGCTTTGTTTTAACTCTTTACTCATTATTTATTATTGATTACATTATTACTTGTTGATTCTTATTATTACGTATGAAATGAATAACTCTTGTAATTCCACATATTATATTGAGAACATGTACAACGTTCAGTTTTGATATGGAAAGGATGAAAAATTGACACGAAGCTTTTACGAATTTATTACCTTATCTCATTGACATAATCAAATTTCTTTCAACTGACAGAATGAAAAATGAAACTATCAGATAGGAGGAGAGAAAGAGAGGCCTTCATTTTCACATGAATAATGGCTTTATTTTTTGTTAATTTTATCTTTTTATTCCACTCTGATGAAAGTCACAAATTGTTTCCTGCTAAGCACATAGAAATCAAGAACTAACATTGAGTAAAATGTCTATCAAAACTGCATCGACCGGGAATCGAACCTGGCCGCCCGCGTGGCAGGCGAGCATTCTACCACTGAACCACCGATGCATCCTTTACCTTGCTATAATTATTACTTTCTCCTTTTTAACTTCCAAACTATGTACTGCTTTCTTCTTTTCAAAGTCATGTATGAATTGATTTTTTTTGTGGGATTATTAGTAGTAAAGTTTAGACCTTTAATATACTTTGCTTTTATCAACGAGAAATGAGCAACATTTCCATACATTTATTAAATTATACTAGCATTAATTCTCCAAAAAGTTGAGTTTTATTGAATCAGTTTCTGTAAGATGCGCGACGAATTTCCGAATGTCCACACGTTTTTAACTGAAAGGAATTTTTTCTTTATTAACTGCAAAAAAAATTGAAAGTATACCCAACCACAAATTTAATGTAAAGAATAACGTTTATTATTTTTGCTGGCAATTCTCAAAA
>CAHIKZ030000018.1:965000-1138208 GCA_903632075.3 Acanthosepion pharaonis | reverse complement strand
ACACCAAACAAGGGATAAATCTCTACTTTTATTCAAAAGACTGAGGAGTTTGAACCGGACAATAGGCAAACCTATCTATTATGTGTGCGTGTGTGTTATCCCTGTGGACAGTGGGGTATAGGGTGACAGTAACACCTTCCTAGGTGTTGCTGCTGCGGTTTCCAAGGTGAGTTAGTTTTTAAAGGGGTGGTCTTGCTAATCTTACATCTAAGTAGTTTTGAATTCAAAGTTGTCCTTTCTTCGAAAGTTGACAAGTAAAGCTAGAGAGACCAATTGCCCTGCTATTAACGTGGTGTTTTGCCATTCCCCAGATGAGATGTGACCTGAGTCAGATGTGTGGGGACGGCGCATACACTCGGGCGAGGGACAAAAATTCCCCAGTCCCCGCAACCGTCGGTTGCGCCTGGCCTCGATGCGAGCACGCATCCCTCCCACTTGTGCAATGGGAGGGCGCGGCCTCGGACAGCATTTCCCCAGGTCTGGACACCTCTTCAGTATTTTTGCTCAAGTACTTTACTGTCCTTGACAGAAAGCCCTGAGCGCAATCTATCCAAAGACAGAGACGCAACTGAGATGATAAGTCTGTGTTAGAAACTCCTCCAGGGAGGAATTTATATACTGCTATTTGTATACTGCTATTAACGTCAAACAGGGAGAGATGCCCACAGTGAAGTAAACATAATGAACTCGACCAGAATTTGAACTCCGCTTGCTGGCTTGTCTTTCCGATTCCTTAACCGCTATACCACCCACCCACCCGCACTTGTTTGTTTCTTTTACATTCATAGTCAACTTTTAAACGATTAACATCGATTTCTGTCTGGAATAATAATAATAATAATAATAATAATAATAATAATAATAATTATAATTATATTATTATTTTATATTTCTGGTTTCTGTGTATTCATTTCTTTCCAGTTCCCGACCAGAGACCAAAGGTCAAAAATGGCATCATGACATTTTCCACTGAACAATTAAAAACAAAAAGCAAAATATAGATAAAGCCCTTCGTAAGGCGTGGGCTGTACACGTGAGAACAATTTTTTTTGTATTTCTTTAAGGCATGGGCTTCCAGGGAATCCCTTCAGTGAGTCTACTGGAATCTTTTCCAAATAATCTGAGGGCTCCAACTACAACAGGGGTTGTTGATGTTCCCATGTGCTAAATTTTTGAGATTTCGATTTCAAGGTCCTTGTATTTTGATAGCTTTTTGAAGATCTTCAAAGATATATTGCAGTCTGCTGGGACTGCCATATCAATAAGGAGACACATTTTGTTTACGGACTCTAATATCAATGTCTGGGCGGTTGGCTTTGATTGTTCTGTCTGTGTATTATTATTATTATTATTATTATTATTATACACTGTCTTATTTTAGCTGTTGTATTCAACTTTATTATAGACACAATATTTTGACCGTTGTACTCTCCAACCTTTCTCAGGTGACTGTTATATTTGGAGATATTCTCGCAATAGAAAGTCTACTCTCGAGGAGATAACTCGTATTGATTATTGCTATTTAATCCTTGCAATTCTGCGTCTGTTTGTTGCCTTTTTTTATTTCATTGCCAGGGCCAGGGATGGAACTCACGACCACTACGAGAACTTCTCAATAGGTACAGGCTTACGGCCATATTACATTGAAACATCGATTCCCGTACGATCCAACAAAGTTAAGCAACGTCGGGCTTGGTCAGAACCTAGATGGGTGACCGTTTGGGAATGCCATGTGCTGTTGGAGTAATTTGGATAATGGCTCGAAATTGTTAATTGGAGAGCGGAGTTCCAATTCCAGTCGGGTTCGTTATATTCACTTAAGCGCAAATCATCCTTAGGAAAGGTATGAAACTGCCTCTTCTCCCTCCAGCTATGGGTTAATTATCAAAAGTAAATCATTATTATCTAAAAAAAAATCCTACATTCTAAATATACTTTCTGGATTTAAATAACCTGTTATGGTACTTATGGGCGAATTTCTGAACTGGTTAAGTTTTTCTTATCAAATCACAAAATAAAAGGGTTGATAAGCCGTAAAAGGTGAATTAATCAACCAAGTATTGCAGATTAAGGAAAATTATTTTTAGCGAACAAGAGCTAATAAGAAGCATCAATTTTATCCCACAGATAAAACTCGAATTCTATTCTGTCATCATTAAGCTTTGTTCGCAATTACCTGCGTGAAAACAATGTAATGTTTCATGCCTTTCAAATTTAATGGAGAATGTCAGCAGGCAAGAATATCATAGATTAATCCAGTATTTCTAATGACAAGCTTTCATCGAATCTTGTAAATGTCAACACAAACAGAATTTGGTACAATGCACCAATAAATCAAAATGAATATCAAATTCCCAGACAAACCTTAGTTTGATTAATGCTGCCTGCATTCAAAATTCTTGTACAGACTGACCAAAATCCAATTCATGAAAGAGACGGGGCGCGTGTGTTTAGAGGGGTAAATCGCACGGATAAATATGTATTAAACCTGGTTTAGTATGGTACAATGCCACATATATGAGAAGCCGGATGATTGATTCTACATGTCAACACATTCTAATATTGAACTTGGTATGTGGCACGCAGTGAGTATCGAACTCACTACACAACGGTCAACCAGGTTAGCCTCGTTAATATTTAAGCCAGGATGAGGCACGTCCTCAATATGAAGCATCCAGTAAAGATCTAATTCAGTCCACTGGTGAATAGCCTACACGGTAAACATAGCAACCATCATCCATAGGATAATATCCTGTGTAGTCAAAGGATATATAAAACACCAGAAAAAAACAGTTCTTTAATAGAGGAGAAAGCATTTTGTAAGGAATTGACATTATAAGAAAAATATCTTTTTAAACAATCAAGAATGGTGAAGCTCGGATTGTTGCTTTGGATATCTCGAAGACATTTGACATTTCGGCAAAAGAGCTTTTTTTCCTAAATATTTAAAGGATTTTGAAATCTTTGATACTCGTTGTTTTGCCCGTGATAAAAATTATCAATTTTCAAATCTCACCTAATAGGCTCTTCCTTCAGACAAGCAATATGGCTTTCGATTCTCAACTGCTGATGTATTAACGGTGATTTTTGAAGGAGTCTATCATACTTTAGATAAGAATTGTGAAGCTAGGGCTGTTGCTTTGGATATCTCGAAGATATTTGATAGGGTTTGGCATGTTGGGTTTCTTCTCAAGTTGAAAGGTCATGGTATTTCTGGGTGAATTCTTTATCTAATTTAATCTTTCTTATCGAATCTCAAAAAGAAAGTTGTCTTGAATGGCCATTCTTCTAGATCTTTTTGCATTCATACAGGTGACCCCCAGGGCTCTATTCTTGAATCAACATTGTTCCTAATTTTCATCAATAACATCCTTGATCGCATCAGTTCTCTATTCAGTATCTATGCTGAGAATACAACTTTTTACTCCAGTCTTAATAATCTGATCGATTCAATACGGTTAAATTGACTACTGATCTAAAAAAATCTACAATCTGTTGTTAATTGGGACAAGGACCAGCTTGTCGATTTTAACACCTCCTAGACGAAAATGCCATCTTTTAATTGTCTGATAAAACCATTTTTGCCTTTCATCAGAATGACTAATGCTAACCTTCAGAAGAGAGACTCATTTATAATTTTCATTATTATTATTATTTTATATTTTATTTTTATTTATTTATAATAATAATAATATCCCTACAGGCTCTAATCAACGCCGAATTGATTAAACCTTACCACACAGGATCTTCTTCAATATGGCTTTCATTTCTCATGGTCAACTGCTAATGTATTAACGGTTATGCCTAAAATAGTCTATCAAACTTTAGATAAGAATGTTGAAGCTCGGACTGTTGCTTTGGATATCTCGAAGGCATTTGACTGAGTTTGCTATATTGGTCTTCTTCACAAATGGAAAAGTTATGGTGTTTCTGGACGAATTTTTGAACTGGTTCAGTCTTTCTTATCGAAATCGCGAAATGAAAGTTGTCTTGAACGCCTACTCTTCTAGATCATTTTGCATAAATGAAGGCGTCCACAACCTACGTTGGTCCTTTCATCAACAACATTTCTGACGGTATCAGTTCTTTTCGGTATCTATGCTGATGATAAAATCATTTATTCCTGTCTTAATAATAAATCTTAATGGTTCGATAAGGTCGAATTGGCAGCTGATCTAAAAAAAAATTATCTACTTTCTGTTATTAACTGGGACAAGAAATGGCTTGTTAATTTTAGCGCCTAAAAAACGAAACTCGTCTGAAAGAATTCATTTTACTTTCCATCAATATGGCTGATTCTAGCCTCCAGGAGAGTGACTCATTGCACCTTCGCAGACTAACAATTTCCGCTGACATGAAGTGAAAAGAGTTTACTGAATTAATTTCTGGATCTGTTACTAGGAAAGTTGGCACCCTGTATTATGCTGGACAATTTTTCTCGCCAGAATCGATCTTAAATATTTATAAGTCTACCATTCGTCCTTGCTTTGAATATTGCTTCCACGTCTGGTCTGGTCTGGTCTGGTCTGGTCTGGTCTGGTCTGGTCTGGTCTGGTCTGATGCTCCTGCAATATATTTAGAGGTTCTTGATAAAATCCAAAGAAGAATCTGCAATGTTATTGATCTTGACCTGGCATCCCAGTTTCAGTCATTTCTCTGTGCTTTTTCTATAAATACTTACATGTTAATTGTTCTGATAAACATTTATCTATGGAACCCAGCCATTATGAATTTAAGCATAGTACAAGGTTAGCAACAAGGTGTCATCAATTTAATGTTTAATTGGCTAGATGTAACCGTAAGTTCTATGCTAACAGTTTCTTCTTTCACACTTTTGGAACTCACTTCTGGCTCCATGCTTTCCAGACAACTTTAATCTTCAAAATTTAAATGCAATGTCAATTGTTTTCTGTTTTCTTAATTCTTGTTCTTTTATTCTTCTCCCTCACCTTAATAGTATTTTTCTCATATTCTCTAATACTCAGTAACACGTTGTGCATTATATTATATATATATATATATATATATATATATATATATATATATATATATATATATATGGGAAATGTTTTAACAGAGGACGGATTCCTTAAGTTGTTTTCTATTCTCTTAATGCTTGCTGAAGACATTAGGTTTATAATACCCAGAAATTCATACACAGATGTCCTCAAGGACACATGTCACATTGGATATTGGCGTTAGTTAGATACAGTGACAGGACCCAAAGAGTGTGAGTTCAATACCCGGTTAAGGCAGTGGAGAACTTGGAGAGGGGGATTAACAGGAGATAACTGAAAACTGACATCCATTAAAACATGGAACTAGAACAATCTACTCCAGTAAGCGAAATAAAGGGTTCAGTTCGACATTCTAACCACCTGAAGAAATGTTGTAATAAATATGGCGACAAAGATAAGGACAATAGTCCAAATAATCTAAATAGTGTACATAATACCTCATCTCAGAAATATAGACAGATACTCAGTAACACGTTGTATCTTAGAGGCTTTATATATATATATATATTGGAAATGTTTTAACAGACTGAATGTGCAAGCAACACTAAAATCCGAAAGTACATTGGTTAAGAAAAGATGACTTCCAAATGCTAAGTAAAGTATTAAGAAACAGAAAAATTTCATTAGAAACAAAGATTACTGAACTGTTACGTAATACCAGCCCTCCTATATGGCAGTGAATGTTGGACAATCACTTCACAGATAAAGAAGAGACTTGAGGCAACAGAAATGTAGTTCTACAGAAGGATACTGAGAATGCCATGGACCCAACATATGACCAAGTTTTAGAGAAAATTGAAAAAAGGACACTTATACCTGTCATCATGAAGATGCAACTGATATTTCTAGGTCACATAATGAGGAAAGAGGCTCGGAAATTGTGATACTCACAGGACGGATTGAAGGCAAGATGGACAGAGGAAAGCAGTTCATAATCTACCCAGCCAGCTTGAGTAAATGGATTGCGGAGCAAGGTTTAGGATAGATAACAAAAAGATAAAATTTATTATAAGCTACAAAGAGCAAGAAATCGTGGAGAGCCATGATTGCCTACATCTTGAAGAGACACATCACATAGAAGAATATATATATATATATATATATATATATATATATATATATATATATACGCGTGTGAGCGTGCGTATGTATGGAGGTTTAGATGATTTTATCGGCGAGGAAAGTGAATTGGCATGCGGCTTCAATCGATATCTTCTTCCAGCTATGAATCAATGGATTACAAAGCAAGGCTATAATAACTGTCTCACTTGTTGGCTGTTGTGGCATGTGGGCGATTCCTTACTTTTCCCAGTTGCAGCAGTTGCAGCAACAGAAGTAATTAGCTGGGAACAACCGGAAGTCCTAGAAAACATAAAAGCCTTGATTGAATCCTATTCAGTCTTTTTTCCACTTTCCCTTTCAGCGGCCTCTACATTTTGTTATGGGATCTTACCTATAATAACATAATGGACTATTCCATACGTAATAAATATTGCACCTCAAGAGGAAGCAGGAAGTTCAGTCCGAAGTCGGGCGACCGGCGGACCAGCTGATCGGTTGAACTCTCTGCCTTCGGGCGAGAGGGAACCGAACGAGGCTCCGCCGAAGGGCGGAGTCTCTTTCGGGAGGTAAACCGACCCTGAACCCGTTTATACGGGTTTCAAGGGCATATTTTGGCCGAGCCCACGGCCTCAGAGATCCCACGTTAAACCGGCCTTTGTGCCATGATGTCCTCATGGGGTGGTGACTAAATACCGTTCAGTCTGAGGTCGGGCGACCGGCTGACCGGCTGATCGATTGAACTCTCTGCCTTCGGGCGGAGAGGAACCCGATCGAGGCTACGTCGAAGGGCGGGGTTTCTTCCGGGGAGGTAAACCCTGTCAGTCAGTCAGAGCGAGAGAGTCAGTCAGTCGAGTCAGAGGCAGTCCGAAACAGAGTCGCGTTCAGACAATTATTACTAAACCTGATTGTTCGTACTAACACTTCCTACTTCTCTGTATATATTCCTGTTTGTAATATATCTGTGTTATTCCATATCCGTGTTCGAGTTCTTCTTTATTGGTTCTACCTTGGACTATCACCCGGGGTACAAGGAACTGGACCATAACAACCTTCAAGGCCAGTTCTCTTTCCACTTGTCCTGAGAGCTTGACTTCGGATTTCTCGTTCCTCGAGGAAACAGGCGGAGAAATCTCCCTTCAAAAAACCTACGCAAACGAAAAACTACATACAACCCTTGCTGCAGAAGACACGTACCAGTCCTAGCTGTTTCACGCTAAGATTTTTGGTTCCTCTAGTGGAAACAAGCGGAATCTCTCTCCACGAAACATCTATTCAAGAGAAGAACTTTCTTAATTGCGAAACTCGACAACCTTCCCCGCAAAACACCACTGTTTTGTACTCTCTATTTCAACCACAAATAAAAGCTGTTAAACAGTTATTTCGAGTTTTTATTTTTTTCATTCCTCTCCCACTGCCGAGCAAACACGCACACATACGTAGACGCGCGCAATCGGGGAAAATTACTGCAGGGCAGATTATGCTCTCTTGCCTTGTTTGAGGTGGCAACCCGTCTAGGTGAAGAATTCTGAATTCAGGACCAGTCTGAAGATGGATGGTTATCACACACCACTGCTGCCATAGATGTGATGACCCAAAGACTCTAATGGGTTATGGGCCTCGTGATGTGATGATACTCTACAGCAGGAATTGGCTACACCACTAAAATGATTCAAGGTAATTTTTCGTAATAGGTACCGCAGTTATTTTCACTACAGAAGACCATATGCGTAATCATATACATTAGAAATGGGGATTATTTTTCAATGGAGGAAAGACTTTTCTAGAATTAAAATCTTGAAGTCTTAGAATAATATTATCACTTATGACAGTATGGTTAATACGTGTCACTACGCGAGATTTATTTTTAATATATTCATTCGAAAATTAAAAAAGTATATTTCTTCTACAGAGAAAAGTCTTGTTTAATTTTTCAAAAGCAAAATATATTTACATGTATGATCTTCCTTAGTGAAAATCGCCAATGGTCTAAAATGATAAAAACTTTACTTTCGCCAAAAGTTTACAAACTTCAAGAAACATTATATTTAATCATTGTTTATGTACGTGGTTATGTATGAGAGAGTGTGTGAGGGAACAAGTGAGAACGAAATAAAACAACATTTTAAGAAATCTTATTTTCCTTATGTAATTACGCGTGTCATTCAAAAAGACCAAACGGGCCACAGTTTGCCCATCATTGAGAACAAAGTTATAGAAGGATTCTTATGAAATGTTTTATAGTGTTGTCAAAGAAATAAAAACAGTTTCTAGCTCGTGGATTGAACCTCATTGAATATGACAGACACCTTGAAATGGCCGGAGAATATAAAAATGAAATTGTTGTAACTATATCGACTATAGACGAAAGGAAATTACCATATTGATATATGTTTTAATCCTATCTAAGCTTTCGGCATACATAAGCCATTATCAAAGATGACAATTACATTTCAATATATCAAACAATACACGGACAAAACAATAATGATAGTCTGTTTTTGTTGCATGAAAAATTTCAAAGCAACGACAAACTCGTGTATACGAGACGTGGAAGCGAAAATCGCATCGCAGCTCGTGACGTCACACATGACCACGTGCGAGGGAAAACGAGAAGTATTAAGTATGGGAAGCGTTTGGTGTGGCTTCTGTTATCAATTATAGGCATTTAAAATAAATAGACACACCTTGTCTATATTATTTAATGAATCATGCATCAATATATATAAATATATATATTGTGTGTATTTAGGCAGCATTTTTTTATTAATACATGTTTCATTAAATAATATAGACAAGTGTTGTCTATTTATTTTATATAAATTCTTTTCATAACGTCTGATGAACTTAATAACATTATCATTAAACGAAGAAAGAAAATCACAATATTGATCCATATTTTTAATCCAATCTAAGCTTTCGGCTTACATAAGCCATTATCAAAGATGTCAATACTGTACAACATATTAAGCAATATACGGACAAGAAGTAAGTTCATGTGTGTGTATATTTTTTTTTAAACTATGGTTTTTTTTCACAACATTTAAATGCCTACCCTTTCCAAATTTTGTCAAGTGCTCCGAGGTGTGCCGTTGCTTGAAAAGGTTAAAAAACACTGGTTTAATAAAATTCTGTCACTGCAATGTTTAGACTTTCATTGGTATTTTGAGTCACTTTCTTTAGCATGAAGTTTATAAGCATGACAAACTCCAGATTAGTCCAAAGATCAAGCATATTTTGAGCATGCAATATTTTATACTAATGTTCACCCAATAGAATGCCCAAGAGCCACTCAAGTTTGAGGTTTACAGTATAGTGTTGTATGAGCAGAATAAAAGGCAAGTTAATTTCATGGGATTATGTAAAGAAGATAACAATTAACCGTAGACTTGAAGAGATTAAGATTTTAACGATTAGGAAAGCATCCTGTCAGGAGTCTGTACCACAAAGCAGCAGTTTTGGGGAAGAAGCTGCCAGAGTGGAACTTCCTCCTTACTAATGGAGTACAAAGTGAATGAGAATGATTCACCCTTGTTTACGGGACAGGGCAGGTCCCAGTTATAAAGGTTAGGGTTGGTGGGACTAAGGAGGAATGTAGCGCGTCAGAATTCTTGCCATGAAATTGCAATAGAGCAGCGAGACATTCGCGATGTTTCGTCTGTGAGAAAGGGTTTGTTGGGTGGAAAATAATTAATCACCCACATGGACGCGTGAGGACTGGGCAACTCTGGTCCCCGATATGGTAGCAATACTTCATTTTGGGTCTGATCTGGCTCTTGTAAAGATAAATTATGGGAAGAAGAGCCAGGTACTTACTGCAGCGATACTATGGCCGACCATTTTTCCCAGCATCTTTATAAAACATTTAATAATCATATATATATATATATATATATATATATATATATATATATATATATATATATATACAACTCTCGTTGGAGTTGTACAGTGTGTGTATAAAAAGTCTTTTGGGTATTTAAAAAATATATATTACAAAAGCAAATGAACAGACAACTATGTGGAAAGTGTTACAAGATGAGGAGTAGATATTGAAGTTCTTTAACTAATTTAATTTAATACACCACCATATGTGCGCCGTTAGTTGCACAAAAAGCACCTCAAGATGGTACTCGATTTACAATCGATCAGACGTTCTTGGTCGCCCGTATATATATATATATATATATATATATATATATATATATATATTGCGTATATTTTGGCACTATGTTTTTATTAAGATATGTCTTATTAACAATTTAGACAAGTTTTATCTACTTATTTTAAACTATTTTCCTTATTTTATAACAGGAATAACAGAATAACAACTAACACAATCAAAAAAAAATACAAATTCTTTACTACGGTTAAGTTGGTGGGAAGGACAAAAATCTTTCCCGGGCCGGATGTGACCCCGGGGGGGGAGGCAGTTGTTGCTATGACCAACAGGCTTCATTCGCTCGAATAATCTTCATTATACCTTGTGTTTCTTTCTCGTTATATTGAATGTTTAACAGTAGCTCTTTTATCAACATGATACCTGAAATGCACAAATGTGATTAAAAACGTTGATTCTGATTACAGTATCTTATCAAGTGCCTTTGTAATATATTTGTTTAAATTGTAAAGAGACTTTATGGACGCCCTGTATTTTAAGCATCAAATTCGGCTAAAGCTTGAGAATTTGCTAGAGTGGGACAATGAAAGCAAAACACTTCATCATCATCATCATAACCATCAAATAGTCAATCACAGGTACAACTCATCTTCGAAGATGATAGATAGATGTATTAAATCTAAGATGGTGGGAGCTTTTTTTTTTTTTTTTTGCTTCTCGCGTAAATGTCATGTCTAATGCCGTTCCTTGTGAATCCAATATTATGTTTAAAAAATTAAAAAAAAACATTTCCTGTTTACAATTAAGCAATATAAGTGTACAAACTTTGCTCTTTTCTCACTAAGTGAACACCTCACATCTTCAAGAAACAGTGAAAATCATTATGCTAAATTAAAATTTGAACTCAATATCACATCAGATCATCAAGGGAAGAATTGGTGACCTGAGATGAACTCCCGTTCATCAAATACAGAATCAAGTAACCTAATAAAAACATGCTGGTTTTGCAAGCATGGGAAATATTTGTAATATAGTGGAACCTCGGTTCACGAATTCAATTCGTTCCTGAGGGCCGTTCGTAACACGAAATGTTCGTAAACCGAAACTATTTTTCCAATAGAAATCAATGTAGAGAAAAAGAGTCACAGTACAATAAAACTGGAAAAGAAAAGCACGACACAACACACTAATACATACAACACGGCAGTCGACTCAGAAATGATTCCGTTCGGCTTAACTCGGTTTGCCAATGTTGTTCGTGAACCGAAATTTTGTTCGATAACCAAGGCATTTTCATCTCGAATTTTCTGTTCGAAAATCGATTTATTCGACATGTGAGACGTTCGAGAACCGAGGTTCCTCCTTACATGAAAACGTCCCAGAGAGGAGTTGGGCAGTCTCTCAAACGGGAATGTAAGGCCTACATACAGATGAGGACTTCGCAGAGATGCACACTACTAGCTGAGAGTAATTGACCAAGTATTGCAGTGAAAGAAAATCCAATGTTAAATATGATAATATTCAAACCTCACATTCTTATTACGTATTTGTTATCATTGGTCAGCACCTGCAGATCACTACGCATGCATCTCTTGTATTCAACAAGTTTCTTCAATTGCAGCTCGTATTAGAGAACAACTTGGTTCTTTATGCTGTGACTATATAAGAAAGCTACTTTAAAATGTGATCGATCATGGCTCTCTACAACTTCCTATCCTTTGAACATCTAAGAAATATGATTTTTTATTATCCCTCCTAGTGGCTGTTATGCAATTCATTTGCAAAAAGCTTCTTAGGAAGGTTACACGTTGTTTCCCTCTGTCCCTTCAGGGCGCAATCGATCATGACTCTCCACAACTTCCTATCCTTTGTATTTCTAAGTAATGTTTATTTCCTTACTATACCTCTCAATACCTATTCTGCCAATTATTTATACAATCTTGTTAGGTAGGTTACTCATTGTTTCCCTCTGTTCCTTCAGGACGTGATCGATCATGGCTCTCCACAACTTCCTATCCTTTATATTTGTAAGTAATGTATACCTCCTTACCGTACCCCCCCAGTACCTTTTGTGCCAATTATTTATACAAACTTCTCAAATAGGTTACTCATTGTTTTCCGCTGACTCTTCATGATATGATCGATCATGATTCTCTTTTGTAGCTCTTAGCAATGTCTCTCTGGTTTACTATCCCTCTGACACACTACTCTGCTCAAGGCTACTTGCTGCTTACCCCTGCTCCTCTTGCCTTCATTGTTCCTCGTGATGTGTCCCAGAATTTTCAATTATTTCCTTTTGATTTTAAGCACAAAATGGAAAGATTCATATTACACAGCTGTTCAGCAAGAGGTGTTAAGTCAAGAACGTATTGCTCCCAACCAATCCATCAGTTTTGAAATATTCCAAGACACAACCTGACAGCCCAATGAAAAGAGAGCGACAATGAAAATAAAACACTTCGTCGTCATCAAATAGTCAAAGAATCTCAGGTACAATTGATCTTTGAAGATTATGATGGATGGACTTTTTAAGATGAAAGGAAAGTATAACAAATAAGCTAGAACCAATTAGGCAAACGCTTTATTAAAATAAAAAATGTTTCTCATATCATGATATTAGATTCTTGCATAAAAATAAATTAACATTATATTCCAGGCCACTGCTTTTTTATTTTATTTTTTTTTTTACTATGATATTCACTCAGTACAAAGCCCGGGAGCCACTCGAGGTAGAGGGTTACAAAGTAACAAGTTCGTGCGAATATGTGGTGAAAATTATGGTTGACCCTACACTTGAACAGGTTAAGACTGTATTGATCGGAAAAGCATCCTTTTCGGAGTCGGTAGTACTTCGTGGGAAGAAGCTACCCAAGTGGAACATACATTCCACCAATAGAATAAAAACTAAATGAGGCTGGTTCTCTACAATATTTGTGATATGGCGGGTCTTAGCCATGAAGGTTAAAACGGGTAGAAATAAGGAATTTAGTTTCTATGAAAACTTTCCATGGAAACAGCTATAGAGCAGCGAGAGGCTTGTAACATTTCATCTGTGATAAAAGGGATTGCAGGAAAACTTGTAAATTGAAAATAATGACCCTTTTTGGACTTTAAATATAGTTTCTGCACTTAAAAAATATTAATTTTCAATTTTCTTTTAAATTTCCGTTCGATATTTCCGAAAAAAAAATGGAATGCATGTGATATCCTTAAAGTATTGGAATTATTTCAATTTATCTATTTTATAATTTATGGAAAGTAACGAGTTTATATCCGTATTAAAGTTAGGCCTATAAGATTAAAAAAAAATTTGGTTCACTTATTTATTTAATTTTTTTCACTAACAATTCACAAACATGAAAAATCAAAATCAAAGAACTGGCGCCAAAGTCTGGACTTCTCACATAAGTGTGAAAAAAACTGTGGATTCACTAAATTCACTTAAAATTTAATGAGTTTTCATGAAATTAATTATGGGGGTGGTAATAAATGTAAAAAAAAAATTTTACCTTGACTTAAAAAAAATTAAACATATTTATAATAATTTCCATCATTTGTGAATAGTTTCTGAAAGTTTCATGAAAATCCGACAATTATTTTTATTTTTGCAAGATTTTCAAAATTAATGACTGCCATTAACAAAAAAATACACAAAAATCCGCCATGTTATTTAGTAGCACACCTGCTGATACTGAGAAACGAGATTTTTCAATCAAGTTAGAATGCTCTAATAAAAACAGAAAAATTTTGAAAAATAATTAAGAATTACTTTGTTCTTTCCTCTTAATGAAAAAATAAACATTTTGACGATAAAAGTTTGTTTTCGTCAAGTTTAAGGCCTTTATTATCCTGGTATGCTCATTTTCCAGCGATCTCATGCTGTTACCTAACTTAATCCAACCCCACACCGAGCCCTTTAAAAATGTTCAAATTTTTTTCATACTTTTTGCTCACGTCTTGTAAATCGGGTTTATCCCCATCAGGTAACAGCGCGTTTTGGTAGATATTTTTTTTTATTGCTGACAAAGCAATCAAAAGACAAATTGGCTTTATTTGAAACCTATCTCCTTCTTTATCACTGCCTTTTTTGCAAAAATTATTGAAATTATGCTATTGTTTTTTTCTTTTCTGAAAACTCACTGCGGACGAAAAGTACCATCTCCGCCCCCACCGCCTAGCTATGCCACTACTTGGGGGACACCCATATTAGTATGAAAGGATCTAGACAAGTATCTGTTTAGGATAACATTCATTTCACAATTTGATAGGAAAGACTGGATTAATTCAAAAATATGTCTGGAGAAATCGTAACTTTTCAGCTTTTGGAGAAGATCCGTATGCCAAACCCTGTCAAAAGCTTTTGATATGTCTAAAGTTACAGCCCGGGTTTCACCATTTTTATCTAGAATATCATAGACTCTTACCACAAATATTGTCAGTACATAGTTGACCTAAACAAAAGCCATATTGCTCGTCTAAAAAAAGTCCTGCAATGAGAGATGATGAACCAATTTGGCATTGATCTGAGCCTCTGGTAGTTTCCTCAAAAGAGGTAAAAGGCTAATAGGCCGATAGTTGGAAGGGTTGGAGAGCTCAAATCAAATTCTTAAAAACTGGGACAACAGATGATGACTGCCAGCAAGCAGGAAAGGAGGAGGCATGTTATAAATTAAACGGCCAAATAAAAATGCCAAGAAACATTTTATCAGTGAAAAAAAAAAAAATAAAAGACATGATAAAATCGATGTCGTTTGTGAACAGGCACCCCTACACTATCTCAAATTAACCTAATTTTGAAAGTAACTTATATTTGATACATAAGTTGTCTATGAAAATGAATACCCTACCACCCCTTATCAAAATGATTGAATTTCCCATAGCCTTAACAACTAATATCAAAATTGTATGTGCTTATAAACTCAGAAAATTTCTAAGTAAGTTCTTCCAAAAATCGCTTGAAAATGAAACAGAACTAAGGATTTTAATTTAATTTTACAATTGTATTTAAAGTTTTAGGTTCTGTTTTTGAAACATGGTAATTCCTGTGTAGCAATGAGAACATATTTTTAAATTAGTAAATTTATTTATATATATATATATATATATATATATATATATTATAGATAGATAGATATGGATATAAAATTTATTTTAGGATACTAGACCGAAAATATGTCAAAATCACTACACAATTGCAGTCATGTTTCAGTGCATATCAATGCATCACATCAGATGATTGTAAATTACTGGTGAGGGAACAATTTATTTAGATTTAAAAGCAAAATACCTCTTTTTACAAAAATAGAAAAAATGGGGGGGTATAAGGTTTGTGGGCTTTAATCTGATCAACCAATCAATCTTATATATATATATATATATATATATATTGATAGAATCAATGATATGACTTCCGGAAAAAACAATTTGCTTAGCATAACCTGGCTCTCAATAAACAAAACCCATTTCCATTACAAAAAGATAAACATGTCATTTCATTTAGATTCCAATGTCTAAACATAAATTAGAATCATTTCCTTATTTACGACCAACCAAATGTTTACATAAATGACTTGCAATTGGTTGCCCAACATTCAGCTATGGTGAGCACTTCAGTTTCTTTAGATTCAATTCATGTTTTGCTGTTGTGGTCCTCGACCAGACTAAGCCAATCTTACTATATAATTCTTTACTGTTCTAGTTTTAAGGGGTTTGTGTAGTCAGTTGGATACTCAACAAGAAAATATCTTAGTTTATTAAAGCATTGGCTTGTGAATAGGGTGGCATCGTAATTGTAAGTTCAATCCCCAGATAAGGTAGTGCAGCTTTGTGAAAACAGGGAAAGCAATAACTGAGTATTATTAAAAGAAAAAAAAAAAAACAGAGAAAGATATCCTAGACAGATAACAGATTGAGAATAATCTACCCATGATTTAATAAAGGGTACAGTCTAAAATTCCCAGGTTAGATGGAGTGACAGACAGATGAAGGTGGCAAAATTAATTTTGTACAAATTAATTGAAACAACCACTTTAGTTTCCTTTCTTTCACTATACGGTCAGTTATAGACCCACTGGAGTGACAGGGTGTAATTGATTTCTATTTTTTCCTCAGATTAGGTCATTTGCAGTGATGTGCAGTAATATGAATCTATTTTCAGAGTGTATGGTAAAGAAATTTGTTTGGCCTTGAAAAATATTGCATCAGATTTTTATCACATCTAGACACTATTGTCTTGACTGTCGATTAGTTCACTCTCCACCTGTGAGAAAATTTTTGTTTCTCACTACTTTGTTTGGCTTCTGAAAGGCACCTTTCTAATACAACTTTGAATTTCTAGTGTCACATTTTCTGTCATCTGTGATTACCCTTCAGAGTTTAACAATTTTAGTTGCACCAAAAGAAAAACAGTGAAAAAAAAATAGTACACAAAGAAGAATAAAATGTTTGAGATGAAAAAAAATAAAAAATAACAAACAATACTAATTAAAAAATGCATTTTCAATTTATTTACAGTTAATATATACATAGTTAAATTCTCATTACACACACACACACACACACACGCATACATAAAAAAAAAAAGTGGTGGGTGAAAAATGTCTTTTGTCAGGATCCAAATATTTCCATGTGAAAGTTAGAACACAGCAAAAAAAAAAAAAAAAAAAAGTATTACTATATTATATACCTAATCCAGTTACCATTTCTTTGCTTACAATAACAAAGTCTAAAATCACTTGAGAGAAGTAACAATCCTTCACAATCTCAATTTGCCTAATATGGATTTTACAACTATACAAAATAAAAAAGAGCAAAGTTCATTTGTTCTGGTGATGAATTCACCTTTTCTTTAAGTTCCTAATATACAACCTCTTTACAGGGGTCAAACTTGAACAATTGAACTTTGCTGGCAAATTAAATTTTCATCCTGTAAAATTTTGACAGGTGTCAACTGATTCTGCTAAATCTTTCTATTTCAAGTTATAGTCATTTTAATCTGGAGATAAGGGAGATAACTGTTACGACATGGATTGCTGTGTATTTTTTGTGGAGTAATTTTTTTTTTTTTTTTTTTTTTTTTTTTCAAAAATATTTCAGGCATATGCCTCTAGTCTTTCTCAGATGTTTGTGTTCTAGAATCCGTAATGAAATATTGGTGATTTAAAACAAAGAGAGAAAAAAAAGAATTAAAAACACTCAAGGAAATTAGTCCACAAAAAGGCACATCCAGATTAAAACACCTTGTTTAAAATTCAGACCCAAAATCTGAAATTGTTTTAATGTAATAATCTAAAGAAATTGGATATTTTTTTTTTTTTTTTTTTTTTTGGTGTCATTGGAAAAAAAACATGCAGATCACAAGTACAATGTTACAGCAATGCCATAATTTAGATTTGAATTCCCATTGCAAAACACAAATAACAGACATGATGTGTACAAAAGAGGAGGAGGAGATACACTTGCAAGTCCAAAATAACAGTGTTAAATAAAATTCAACATCATTCTCAAATACAACACCTGAGAAAGTCTGGAGTGTACACAACTTAAGCAAGTGAAGCATAAGACAAGGAAGGACTAAAAACACACTAACCAAATTATTTTGGAAACTTTGAAAAATCAAAAAAGGATATGAGCAGTAGTCATTCACTAACTTAGATGAATTTTGTTTTGATCAAAATATAAATCTGACATTAAGTCTCTAGTTTAACCATTTTAACATTTTTATGTTTCAGTTAAGAACAAAAAGAAAGCAGGCTGTAACTGACTAACAAAATGATTTACTTGAGAAATTTAAGAATTATCAGGTTAGAATAAATAAATAGCAACTTTTGCATTGCATCAGTCTCTGACTTGTTTTGTCTATTTTTTTTCTTCACTCTGTCGACATCTTTTAAAGCTTCAGGTTTTCTCTCTTCCAAACATTTGAATTATCATTGTTTCCTCTTAGTGTCAAATAAGAAATGAATGAACACAATTTACAAGTTATGACTCAACCACTGTGCTACCAAAACCAGTTACATCAAAAATACCTAAGGGGCCTGGAGTCGGCTTCTGTATGAATCTTACATAATTGGTTCCAAAAGCTTACTTTGGGCCATCTGGATCACCAAAATCAGTCTGGTGATGAATGCAAGTTGTCATTGAAAAACAAAGCGCTAAGAGTATCCAAACAAGGGATAGTCAGAAGACATCTGGCCAAACTCAACAAAGCAAAAAGAGGGGTAAGACAAGAGAAATTAATCTTACTGCAAGAGAGTTCATATTTCCCAAACTCAGTTAGTCATTAAGGCCCTGCACAGTCTTCTCCATTCACTAGACTTGTCCCCAGCAGATTGCCACATTTTTCAAGCCATTAAAGTCCTGTAGCCTTAGATGCATATACATGCCAACATGTGTATGCACCAATACAAACCAGATTGAAAATGACTTCCAGGTTACTAGGTGAGCTGCAAAGAAAGTCTGTTTGCTGCTTTGTGTTAGACAATTTTTTGTCCCAGAATCTATCTAGTATATCCATAAGTCTACCATTTGTCCATACTTAGAATATTGCTGCCATATATGGTTTGGTGTCCCTGTTATTCTCCTGGAGCTCCTTAATAAGATCCAAAGAAGAATCAGCAATATTATTGGTCCTGATTTGGCAGCTCAACTTCAGTCACTTGTCCACTGCTGTAAGGTTGCCTCTATACTTTCATGGTAGTTGTTCATATGAACTCTTCACTATCAAACCTAAACTTTTTTTAGTTTAAGCACAGTACTAGACTGGCATTACTATGTCATCAATTTACAGTTGAACTAGTTAGATGTAACCATAAATTATTCTAACAGTTTGTTTTCTCACACTTCTCCTTTGTGGAACTCCTTTCCAGCTAACTTTAAAATGCTAAAATTTAAATGCAACTTCAATTGTCATCTACTGTCCTCCTGATTACTCTTTTCTCTTTCTGCTCATTACTAATGTTTCTGTTCCTAATTCCTCCACATCCTGTAACCCCTTGAGTTTTAGTAGCTGTACTGCCTTGCTTGAGAGGATACTGATTAAAAAAAAAAAAAAAAATTGTCAACTTCCATGAAACCAATTTGCTAGCAGGTAGTTGATAACATTGTGGCAATTCTAATGCTGTTTACTTTGACTAATAAAGTGATGACGTTTGAAAGTTTGTTGTTCAAAACATGGCTATTTATTAGGTCCAGACTAATATTTACCAAATATATTTGTGTAACATGCAATCTTACGTATCATGCAACCTCAAATTCACTTATAAAAAATGGTATTATCATGTATTTTGTGTATCATCTGACTTCCTTTCTAAGAGACCAAATTACAATAGACTAACCTCTTTTTATCTATCACTTTATCCCATCTTCTAATTAAATAAGTAAAACGAAAATAATAAAAGTATCATTAGTAATGCTATACTCATTGCATACACACGTACAGCCATAAACAACCAAACAAGAACAGCTAAACATCTTATAAATGTAAACAATGGAAAAGATACATATTCGCTATGTTTGTATTTTATAATACAACGCTAATATGTGAATATTACATGCATTATTATTGGATACAGTTAAGTAAAACATCAGTTTTTTTTCAAAATTGTTTACTCTAAATACAGCAGCACTTTTTGACTAGAGTAAATGGATATATAGTTTGGTCAATGACATAGCCAGGGCCAGAAGTACATGCACTAATTTTATATCTCATGTATGATGTGACCCCCTTAAAATTCGCTTCAAAATTAGGTCTTCAATAGTCACATGATACTTGAGTATATACAGTACAAGGAAACTGGAAATATCAGAGTTTCAATTTTGGTCAAGGCTGCTTATGTTTACTTGGGAAAAATCATGAACACACTTCTTCCTGGATTCTGTCATTACCAGAGATCTTGATTAAAAAAAAGTCTTGTCATTGGTATCTTACAAGAGTGAATAAAGAGAATGAGCAAGAGAAAATTTTGGAAAACCACTTCCCTATAGCCAAACACAAGCAAAAACTGTTATTCTATTAGTCAGCTTTAACAATAATCCAATCAAAATACAATGTGGATTTTATAAGTATTAAACTGATCGCAAGTGTTCTTTTGAAAATTCTTCTCAGTTGGATGTCATGTATATTTGAAGTTGTCTTAACAACACATAAGAGTATTTATAAATGTCAATTGGTCACCAGTACACTACTGACCTGGAATAACATATTTTAATGATGCAGTAGAATAATGGAGGCATGGTGGAGTAATAGATAGTGGCTCAGATTGAGGAACCGGAGAGCCGAGTTCAAATTTCAGTCAGATCCATTGCATTCACTTATGTGCTAATACCCTTGGGAAAGGAATAAATCCTCTTCTCTCTCCAGCTATGGGTAAATAGCAAGACAAACTGAGTTCTATAGACTTGGTTGGCAACCAGTCTAGAAGATATCTCTGAATTCAAAAGCTGTATGTAACCCTGTGTGTAGCACATACTATTATAGCTAAAGAAAGGATTGTTCGTACCAGCTCAATGATCCCAACTACGGTCAGATGATGATGTGAATAATGCTATATTATTAGTTTTTCATTTCAGTGTTCAAAGGCCTAGTCCAACAGTTTTGTCGATGAATCATTCCAGAACTTCTAACATATTCCTTCCTAACTACAACCCTTAAAAAAAAAAAAAAAAAAAATTAGTCTGTAGGCAAAAATAAAACAGTAAAAGATATTTATCTGAATAAACAAAATTTTTGACTGTAAAACAGAGAAAAAAAAAAAGCCTAAGTTCCATCAGGAAACAAAAATAACTTTACTAAATGTTTTTTTTTTTTTTTTTTTTCTCTTCATTGCTAAAAATTCTCTTTTTTTTTAACCATATAAGACAATTAAAAAAACAGGAGAAAATTTAATAACATTTTTCAAAAATATAAAATTTTGATATTTAACAAACTTTAATTACAACTTTTTGTAATTGTTTCTTTCATTTGTAATGCGTGGAGAAGTTTTAGTTGAACAAAATATAAACTGACAATGCTACTCCCCTTGACTTTCTGAATTACACTTTGAATAACAAATGTCATTAATCATTAACCATAAGATTAATTTACATATGAATAGAAGCTTATCCCGAGAAAAAGCTATTAAAATATCTTAAATACTTTTTTAAACTACACACAAGACCAACACAAATGTAGATTTGCTTAATAAAAAGAAAAAAAAATATCACTAATACCACCCCCTCCCCATACTAAACATAATGAGACTTTTTACATCATTAAAAAGAAAAAGTAGGGGAGAAAAATTTGATATAATTTTTTTTGCATTATCTAAAAACAAAGTGACATGCTTTTGGAATTGGGGTTTACAATTAATTTTTCTGTTTTTTGGTTGTTTTTTTTTTTTGCAATCCATTGTCTTGCTAAATATTTTGTTTAACATAAATATACTAAACAAAATAAGAAGAAACAAAAATAGCTAATTTAATGAATACTGGATTTTAAAAATAATCATTGAAAAATGTTTTTTTTAGAGACATTTGTCATTTTCATACCAATACAGTTTCAAGATTAAAAATTCCTTAAACATAATTTTCTAATATTTTATGATTTATTTACAGAATTATTTTCTAGTATTTCTGGCCATTATACATGTTGACTGCATATAAACCAATGTTATTTGAAATGGAAAGTTAAGAATGGAAACCTTGACAGAAAAGTGAGTTAGGATGTTGGTGGAAGGGGGGAGGTTGGATTTTAAGCAGAAATGGAGAAAGCTTAAACAAATCCAAACATCAAATAAAACAGTGATGTAGGTGTGTACATTTGTGCAGGCTTGTTTAAAAATATTATCAACCCCTTAACTACACTAAAATGATTAACACTGAATTCCACAGGCTAATTTTGGCAAACCACCACCACCAACCACTTCTTCGTTTTTAACCTTGCATTAGTCACCTTGGATTTCCAAAAATGGATAATCCCTTGATGTCTGCCAACCATAACGGAGCTACAACTGTGCCACACTGCATGCTACACACTTTCACAGATTCAGGAGAGCTGTGGGATGGAGCAAAAGTTGCCGATTAAGAATTAGAAGTACTTTAAAAATTTTGGAGTAACAAAACAACCCATGTGACTAACGCAGAGTTAAAAACGACCATTTTCAGTATGCCAAAGTTGGTATCTTACATGACTGATTAATTTTCTACAGCTTATCAAGCCTTTGCAGGCTATTTAAAGCCAAAAAATAGTCTTAGATTCTAAGAAATTGTAGAGTGGGGATTATAATGGTTTAGTGATAAGGTGGAATCATACCTTCCCCATGGTATTTGTGTATAAGTGAATATAACGAACCGAATGGAAATTGGAACTCTGCTCTCTGATTAACAATTCTGAGCCATTATCCATTACACCACCCACACATCCAAACTTACAGCACCTGGTCTATCCCATATGGTTACTGTATCTTACAGGAGCTACTTATTGAAAATGGATGTGCATGTAACTTAGTGGTTATCAGCACTGTTGCATTCACTTTCACACAAATACCCTCAAAAAGTTATGGACCACCTATTCTCCCTACCAGCTAGGGATCAACAACAAGGATGACTGGGCCATCTAGTATTGGTTGGCAACCAGCCTCGAACAACAACAAAAAAAAATCTGAATTCACAATTGGGGATGCTGATAGCAGATCCATCCTATAAAAGCCTATTTGCTACAGAAACCACAGTGGTAAGGTGGTGGACCTGTGTGCCACAAGGGAGTCTACAGGACAACTACTTACTGTAATGTTTTAACAAACTCATCGAAAAGATTCATTTGCTATTAAAGCAAGTTGAATGTTCACTGGATGCTCCAATAATGTGGCCTTGTACTTTATTAATACTTATGACACAAATACAAATATTTCAAATACAATTAGTAGTTTTGATTTCTGACCTCAAAAATCAAAGTCAGTTTAAGGGGTTTTTTGGGGGTTTTTTTCTTAAACTAACATCTCCATCTGTCTATATTTCTGAGATGAGATATTTAACTATTTACATTGTACAGAGCATACAACAGCCGGAACATTGTGAATGTGACAAAGATGAGGACAACAGCCTGAACAATGTAAATAGTGTAGATAGTAACATCTTCATCTGTGAATTTCTACACTTCTTCTGGCTCAATGTACACACAGACACACATCACTTGAAGGATAAAACAATACAACAAAAACAAAAATGTAGACAACAACCTCTGTAAACCTTTCACAGCCAAGAAAGTCTCACTTGCAAAATAGCAAACGTGTGGAAATAAACCTGATATTTTCTCCCCCTTTTCTGTTTCTTCTTAATTTTCTTTTTATTTAAAGGATGTCAGCTCTTTATCCTGACAAACCTGGAACTCTGGGGAAATACTTCAGCAAGGAGGGTTTTTTTTGCCATAAAAATGAAGAAGGCATTCATTTCTGCAAGTAGAAAGAAAGTGTCAGAAAACCTACAAGACAAAAAAAAAAAAAATAGGAGGTCGAGAAAGAAATGAATGGAATAGAATAATAAAAAAAAAAAAATATGAGTTAACTTGGCATAAATAAATTCTAAAAATAACTGAAAGTCAACAGATATGATTATTTGGTGACATCTTGTTTCCGTTGATGTAGCTTTGCATATAAATATTGAAGTAAATCACCACAAATTTAAGCACAGCAGCTTCCAAGGTGTAAAAGTAAAAAAGGACTGGTTGACCTGTTCATAAATGAAGGCCTAGAAATAAATGTCATAATGATAAAAATGGTCCAGAAATATTGTCATGATGACATAAATCAATGACATTTGGAAGACATTGTTTTCCAGAAGAAACACTAAAAAATTTAACCCTGAAAAATCAGCCACTCTGCAAATCTTCTCAAATTAACTGCAGCCTAATAAAATTGCCCACTTGTCTCTATGATAGTAATGTTATCCAAAGTTCATAACTTCCTATCTTCTTGTCAGTTAGGTGTGTGATATTTTGGTCATATTACAATCATGTTCGTGAAATTGAGGCCGAACCAACAAAATATAATTGGTTCATTTGTGAGCAATTTATTGTCCCTTCAATGTGTCCTCAACAAAATTCATTTTACAGCTCACTTTTCTCATCTGGGCAATGTTTTGTCGGCAAACAGATCCATTTATGGTTTTGGTCCAAATATATGGTGAAAATATTGTATAGAAACCATTTTTTTTCATTTAATTTGAGTAGTGCTCAATAAAAATTACCCAAAATGTTTAATTTTCTTGTGGGCTCTGATGAATTCCTTCATTTATGAAAGTGTCCACGTTGGATCATGTGTCACAAAGAAATGAACCATCAATTTCATTTCTTCAGGTTTGTCAAAAAAAAAAAAAAAGTAAAATTTTTTTGTCCTTTCATAGTTTTGAATTGTATAAGAAAAGAATGTGTAGAAAGTGAAAAATTCAATATTTGATATAAAATATTAGTGATTTAGTTTTATGCTAAATAGAACATTTTCTTCTGTCTAGTAAAAAATTGAACTTGAAATGTGTGGATTTTGTCAACTTGTGACCTTATTGTTTGCATATTATTAAAAAAAAAAAAAAAAAAAAAATATGGCACCCTTAAATGAGTGAAAACTAAAGTAATAAATAAAAGGTAATTGTGTGATAACAATTACTTACAGAAAGACAGAAAAGTTATATTTTTGTTTAAATTGCTCTTAATGAACATGTTAACATTTTTCTTTTAAAAAGAAAAACGTTTTTTTTTCATTAATTTATTTCATTTGAATTTAACTTTTATTAATCTACTTACTAAATATTTTTTTTGTTGATTTATTTTGACCATTTTTAGAATCCCGAGTAAATCATCCAACTTCTGTCAACAAAGAAAATCTAAAAATAGAATATGCATCTGTCCCTTGTGTTGAAAAGATAAACTTTGAATCATTCACTATTTTCAGTTTCTGTTCAACCTGAGAAGTCATGTTATTAAATAGTTAACTGCTGTGTCTTTTTTCATCAAGCACAACTGAACACAGTTAATTATGGGATGGGAATGACAACCATAAAGCCCACACAGGTGCATGAACCTTGACTCCAACCAGTTTATATTACACAGTTGGGAAGCAACACTGTTTTCATATTTAATATTACATATGCAAATGTACATCAGTGAAACAAGCAAAAAAAAAAAAAAAAAAAAAAATTCTCCTTTCTTTCTATCTATACTCATTAAAAGAAGGTGCAATTTGAAGAATGTGAGTGGTTTAAAAATTCTATCTACATTTTCTCTATACTAATAAATAGAATTTAAAAAGGGTTATGTTTTTACTTTTCAAATAATGAACTTTAATAAAATCAAAACTAAAATTAATTTTAAAACCAAGAATTAATCTAAAGATTCAAACCAAACAAAAAGAAAAAAATTCAAGACAAAAAAAAAATTTTTTATATAAAATTGATTAAAAAAAAAATTTCATTAATATTTAAATTTTAATTTCTTGTCTGTCAAGATTTCTCATCCCCACCCCTACTTTTTTTCATTCATTCCCAACATTTTTTTTTAAAAATCTTCAAACATCACTCAATGTACAATCAAAAAATTCACTTGGATTTAATATGACTAAATGCTCTAAATACTTGAAAATGTACAAAAGGCGATGCCTGTATAATAGTCGGTACATGTTTGAAACCTGTAAGTTTTATGATAAACAACCTAATGAAAATCTGTTACTGATTTGAGCAGACAAAAGCTTTTGAAATTCAGGCCTTCTTGCATATGTGTAATATCAATTGAAATAGCAAAGAAAAAATTTTACACTGTAAGGTTAACATTCTTAAGAACCAATTCAGTTTATTATTGGGAAAACTAGCATTTTCATTCTTGTTTTGAAAGATACATTTTGGCTGGATGGACGGAGGGGGGGTGTCATTCCAGCTTTCTTCAGACATTATGTATGGGAATCTTCAATTTTTATATTATCACTCATGAAATGACAAAGTGATATTTTTATTTTATAAGTTATTACAAATCAATAAACAAAAATTACCACTTTGGGTAGATTTGAGGAAGAGCAGAAAGCACCACCACCACCACCACCATCAGTGTCGTAATCAAAACAAAAACGAAGATACTAGGTTAAACATATTAATAATTTATGTGTGTGGACGTGCGTCAGATGAAATTCATTCAATGCTTCCATGTTAAATGGCTTCTTTTCAGACCACAAACATTTTACTCCCTAGAATGTCTTAAAAAAAAAAAAAAAAAAAAATTATAGTTATTATCCTTATTCAAACGATTATTTAACAGAAATAAGGGAAATAGCAATTTGTAAGATTGATATACATTTTTCAAGGTTGACCTGCAATGTAATACTTAAATAAAAGACAAGCAAGCATCAGTCAACACTTATTGCAGGCAAATTAAATTCCATACAATGGTATTTACCATTTTTCTTGGCACTAGCAATTACTTAATTTTCACAGAAGACTGTCAAAATGGCTGCTTGATATTATCCTTTTTCATTATTCCATGTGAGAAAACATTAGAACAGAATTATTATTACATTTTTTGTTTTTCTTTTTTTCAATAGCAGCAGTCTTTATTTTATAAACATTTCAATGGACTGGTTTTTCAAGACTAGCTGTAAAGGACTTAAATGAGTCTATGCTTACAGAGTACTATCAAAGCTATAAATTTACATTGGTAAAAGAAAACAGAAAATGAAATTTGAGAAAATGGATGACATTCAGTTCTATCTTCATCTTTTCAGCATTTTTCTATTTTAACACATACTGTGTTTAAAGGTGTGTGTATTTTAGCAGAGCAATAAATTTACACTTCAAATATGCTGAGCCAAATAATATTGACAACTTCTATCAAATTTCTTATTAATTTTTTCAAATTATTTATTTTACTTAATTGGTAAATTTTACAAGGTTCATATTTATTTTTATTTTATAATTATCGCACCTGACACCACAAGTACTTTTGAATGTTGTTACTTTCATTTTTTAAGAATTGTCTTTTATGTATGTCTTTGGTTAACGTTTGCTGGAACTGGTTTCAAGTCACATGACATCATTTAAACAGTCAAACTGTAATTTTTGTATATATATATATATATATATATATATATATATATATATATATATATTCTTTTTCAAAACAATGGTCTCCTATGCAGAAAGATACCTTATCCAATGTTGGCTGCTTCTCTTTTGTTACAACAGCCTCCAGAATTTTGAGTTTTCTTAAAAAAAAAAAAAAAAAAAAAAATTACAGCTTGACTGGTTAAATGACATCACTTTGAATGACTTTAAATTAACACAGAACAATTGCTTAAATATGAAAACGAATGTAGCAATATTCAAAAGTACTTTTGGGGAATAATATAAAATAAAAACAAATATGAACTTTGACAGACAAAACTTGTTATATTATGCAGCAGGCATGTTTGAATGAATGAAAACATATATATATATATATATATATAAAAAAACATAGGCCTATACATGTGTATACATCAAAGTTAAATCATATACCATACTGTTAAGCTTATTTACCCAACTGATAGCTGCTATGTCTTAAACAGCACAGATTATAGCCATATATGTCTTTAATTCATCCAATGTTGCTGAGAATCTCAAAATTTGGTGAGTTGTGTGTGTAAAATGCATATTGTACCATTATAAATTGTCGCAAATGGTGTTCAAGGGAGATAATCTATAGACCTATTTAAATGTTTCATCCCAACTAAATGTAGTTTTCCCTCCAATTTTAAAATACCCTTCCAAGGCAATGGACTAACAAAAAGAAAACTAATTGAAACACGGAAAAATTGATAAACAGTATTCGATCTTCATGCTCTAATGATCACCTGGTAATGATTAGAGACTTGCCAATCAAAACACTTCTTCCATCTTTTCTTGCTCATTACACACAAATTGTAATATGAATGAAGTTAACATTTTCTTGCTATCATTTAAATATTAGCCATCTACATGTATATGTCTCAGTATCTTTTAAATTTGTGGTAAGCAAGGATTTTAGAAGTATTCTGATTAAAAAAAAAAAAATTTGGAATATTAACTTGTTAGCCATAGCCATCTTTAACACAAGAACAAATTAATTGAGCACCCAGTGATAAAAAGAGACTAGCATACTGGCTCTACAGTGGAATTGTTGGTTTGAGTATTATTGCACCATGAAGAGGGGGAACAGGCATTTACAGGATTTATAAGGTCCATGACCTTTTCATTCACTCATTCATATCAACCTGGGTCAAGGGACAGAACCTAATTTTTAGTAAATGACCAAATTTATTTTGTCTTCATTATATTGCCAAGGGCAGGTATAACTGTGCTTTTTGTGCCTGTGGCTGTAGTTGTCAGGGCCCCCCGAGCTGGATTTAAGATAGCTGTGGGAACACCAGGTTGACGTACAAGTGCGGCAGCAGCTGCAACAGCTGCAGGACCTTGGGGCTGCGCATCCCACTTGGTCTTGCGTTTTTTCTCTGAAAGATATCAAAAAATATCATCAATATACATTAAATAGATTTTTTTTATAACAACAAAAACAATTTTATTTTCAAAAAAGAAAAAGAATTAAAAACAAAACAGAATCAAAACTATTTTTCTATTTGTAAAAACTGAAATGGTTTAAAATATGAAAATGATGAATGATATCCAGTTCCTAATTTACAGGTAACAATGCAGTAATAAGCTTGTAAAACAACTGCAAAAGGAATAAACACTGTTAAAGCTGCATACAAACAAGTGGATCCCATTCTTAACAGCAATTTTTATCTGGCATCATTACAAGAATTAAACCAAATCATCACTTTGTCAAAATAGTTCACTTCACTGTAAAAACAAAACAGAAAATTTAAGATCTGTCTATATTTCTGAGATAGGGTACTGTAACTATTTACATTGTTGTCATCTTTGTAATGTTTCAGCTGTTGTGTGCTCTGGGTGATATCTAAGTTGGAACTTTGAACCAAACCCTTTATCTATGTATGGCAGGTAGAACTAGAACAATCTGCTCCCGTGGACTAAATAACAGGTTCAGTTTGAAATTCCATAGATCATCTGAAGAAGGCTAAAGATGAAAACAACAGTCCAATAAATAGAGAATTTAAGGAAAATAACTTTGATATTCGAATAGTAATTTTAAAAAAAAATCATTTAAAATTATATAACAGTCGATTCACTTAGAAGTTATCTACATTTAACTTTGTAAGTTTTGATTTTTTGGTGACATGAACCATTAATGAATGATATAACACTTTTGGTAAAACCAGTTTTAGGCCCAAGGAAATTTGCTGTTATGATTGCTTCCCAGAGAGAAAAACATACTGAAAATAAAGCTATAAGTTACCACTAACGAGTCTTAACCACAACTAAAATGAATGTCAACTATTTTAGTGTTTAATTCCTAACTACATCCAATTACAGAAAAACCATTATCATTTGTCAGGACTTTTACATGGATTTTCTGGACCATTTCACTTTCAGCTGTATTTCAGTTTAATTATAAACTTTGAAATTTATACACCAGTCAATTTAAATGGAGAAACATTTCTGTCAAATATAAAGTGTTTATTCATGTAATTGATTTAGATAACTGAAAGGACAAAATCTTTTCCTTTTTGATTAGAAATTTCCTGTCAAATTTAGTCCTTATTCATAAATCCATGTGACCCTTTTATATAAGACAGGCAAAAATGTGCTTATTTTTATCGTAACACATGGAATTAAGACCATCATATATGAAGATAGAATTTTTTTTTTTTTTGTAAATAAGTGAAATTTTGTATTCTTTTACCTGCACCCACCTCATACTAAAATTCTACTAAAATTTATCTTTCAAAGAATATTCAACAACATTTTTGAACTCTTTATAGCAATAGTAATTTATTAATAATTTGTATTTCAGTGACTGAACTTTTGTCCAAATATTAGCTTCAATTTTTTTCAAACACAAAAAGAAACCTGATAGCAGAATCTTTTGCTATGAATACAGGCCTTTATGCATTTGCATTTAAAGGGACTCTGGCATGAAAATTCATTGCATATTTTTCATTCTATTCTTTTCTACATGGTTATGTTATGCTCATTTTTAGTTAATAAATGACTGACTTGGACATTGCAATCTTGACTAAATTCTCTTTATTTATAATTTATATTTCCTATCAATAAGAGGAAAACTAAAATATTGTAGTCAAGGAGAAAATCTTTGGTTTTCGTACAATGATGATGAGTAGTACATTCTATCCAATACAGCACTTTTCCAATAGATTACCTGATTGATTTATTTTCTATGACTTATCAACCTTTATTTAAAGCCAGAAAATATATTTTAGATTTTCTTTTCAAGATATTTTAGCAATACAAGTCTTATTAACCTATAGTTGGTTGCAGTGGGGCAAGTGGATTCATACTTTTCCCCCCAAGGGTATTTACACATAAGGGAATATGACCAACAGTAATTGGAACCTTACTCTCCAATTAACAATTTCAAGTCATTATCCATTATATCACCCACAGAGCACTTGGCAAGCAGTCACCCATCTAGGTGCTATCAAGCTCAGTGTTGCTTAACTTCAGTGATCATATGGGAACCAACATTTAAACATGATGTGGCTGTAATTCCTTCTCAACAGACAGACAAAAATCTTTAACTAAATATGATTGATGTTGTTTATCAGTTAAACTAAAATGAAAATGTTGATTTATAATATAAATTACAGTCATCACCTCACTTAACCCTAAATAAACCTATACTCAACCCTTGCGCAGTTTCTTTTTCTATCTGCTTTGGACTATTGTACCATTTTGCTAAAAACTTTATTTACCACTTACATAAACTCTACTCATCACACAATTGACAATAAATAGTTAAATTTTTAAATGTTCCTTTTATTCCATCATCGACCTCATAAAAAAAAAAGAAGAAGCATTTAGCCTCTCCTTAAGAAACTTTCATTCCAAGTATAAATTTGGCACCAATGAGTCAGCCATACTTGCAACGCAATATTTCAAAAACTTACATAGCATTCCTAAACCAATCAAGAGAATAATTCAATTCTGCACAACTCTTCTGACGCTTTCCATGAAAGTAAATTCTCAATTAGGGCCATATATATATATATATATATATATATATATATATATATTATATAATCTGTATAAATGATATATATGTGTGTAAAAGGACAATATGAAAAAAGACAAAAGGAATTTGCCTTGATAAAGTCCCTCAGAGGATGAAATGCATTGGCTAAGTTTTCCTTTTGTCTTTTTTAATCTGTGTGTCCCAGCAACTAAAATTTCCTTTGAAAACCAACTCATAACAATTATTGCATAGTAAAAGTGATTTGTTGTTAGTTGATACTAAGTAAACAACATCATCAGTTTCTGTAAATGAACTTAGATATTGATGCTAATTAGTAAAGATATTTTTTAAACATTTTGTATTTTTTTTTGTTGTTAACATACTTTTTAACACATTTGTTAATACTATTTTTTGAATTTATTAATTAAAAAAAAAAAAAAAAAGATGATCTTTCAATTTCTGAGACAATGATTAAAAAAAAGTCTGTATCCCTGCAGTTCAACATTAGTTTATATTGAATATTTGAGGTTTTAATAAAATATTGCAATAACAATCATAAATATGAACATTGATTTTTATTTTAAGAAGTGGGTACAAATGAAAAGATTTGAAAGTGACAACTTTTTCCATTTCACTGAAACCACTGTTAAACACTTCTACCTTCTCTTCTCTCATTCATTTTCACACTGAAAGCAAGTAGTGTCTTTCCCCACTCTTTCCATGCTATCAAAATTGAATAGTCCATTATTCATGAGATATTGGCAGAGCGTAATGGTTGTGTAAACTCATGAAAAGTGAGACAAGAACAATTATAATACAATCCTCAATTTTCAGACATCACATCAATGACTAATGAGAAAGTTCACCTCACACAACAGATATAAAGCTTTCAGCAACATTAATACCTGACTATCAGCGTAATGTAGCCCTCCAAATCTTTGTTGCATGGAACTGAATTGGAGATGAACAGTAACTTCAATTAATCCCCAGAATTTTGCCAACCAACTTGACACATATATAGATCTAAACCAATACAGATCTTCTCATTGAAAAATAACCTTCATTAAAACAAGCAAATTCACTCCCCCCGCCCAAAAGAAAGATAAAAACACATTCTTATAATGAAAAACAACCTTTCTATCCCGTTTAATATAGAACCTAGAAAAAGTAATACATAATATTTTGTCAGTTCATTCTTTGTTTGACTTGAATTTCTATGCTGTCTCTGCATCTACAACAGTTACCCTCAATAATCTATTTTCAGTCTATTATCATGATGGTCGATTTGTCAGGAAAGAGACTTCCTGATGTTATCAATCTGGAGAGGGGCCAATCCCAGCATGCAGTACCTTTGGAAAGTGCCTGAAAACCATACCATGGGTCGACCCAAGCTTTGTGATTGAAATTGAGTAGACAGAACTCTTGGGGGGGGGTCATCGATAGCTGTGTTAGCACAAAGTCACAAGTCATCGGGGGTTGAGTATGCTGGCCTGGTTCAAATTTTTGATCACGCCAGACAACACACTCTTCCCTAGATACCATAACTAAGATCTGCTCAGTATAGTGGTAGTATAAACCACAAGTGGGCTCTGTGGGTGTTAAATAAACTCAAATGTGCCTGAGCAAGTGTCTCCAATAGGGATTGTCTAGCCACCCTAGTAGATGGGCATCCACAAATACAAGTGGCTAGCTATACATCAGGGTAGTGGATGCTACTAGATATTAACTGCACTTTCTTGTGCTATAAGCCACACAACACAACACCTATTCAATACTTTCTCAAGTATAAAAAGGATTTGGAAATCCTTATCGCCGTTTTGTTTTTTTTAATATTGTTAACCTATTGTTCATTTCAAGGACATCTGCAAAATGGACATGCGGTCAATCAACATGCACATCGAGAGGTGGGAAGATGTCGCCGACAATTGCTCACACTGGAAACGCGATTTACACAGAGGCCTGGTGTGAGGAAACTAGAAATAAAAGTTTGCCACCTGGAAAAGCATGCTCAACAAAGAAAACGACATTGTGGGAGAGCATCTTCACATGTATTCATTGCAATCAAGACTGTCACTCTCGTGTGGGAACAGATGAGGCATTAATCTTTGGGCACAAAGCCAAGTTTTCTTGAAAGCAACAGATTCCACACACATGTTCACCTAATACCAGGCCTAAGTGACACTCAAAATAGAGGGTTACTGAATGGTGATATGATAAGGGTGCATAGAGAGGGGGCTACAGTTATCAGGATATGGAGGACAGATAACAGATAACCAAGGAGGGGGTGTTGGGAGTGCCTCAAGTGATCTCTTTATTGGCCATTAAAACAACTTTCAGAGGCCTACCCAAGAGAAAGAATTTGAGAAAACTCTACCAGAACTGTTGGAGGTGAGGAGTTTGTGTAGCTACATACTATGCCACACCTTGTCAAAAGCCTTTGAGATATCTAAGGAGATTGCTTTCATACCAAGTACTTAACTGATTCTATCCGCGACTAATCAGATGTTAAGATCTGAAAATCAGATTGTGAATCATTTATAGACAGCCATCAACAACCATAAAGTTTAATTATCTGATCTTATTTTGGGCTCACTAGGTTTATTCAACCTATACAGTGAAGTGAGTCTGAGAGAATTAGAAGTCCTACAAAGATTCATTATTGGCAGCTACAATGTTAATAACATTAGATATGCAGATGGCACAGTATTGACAGCAGAAGGTAGTGAATGAAAGTGGGAAGAAAGGACTAAACATCAATTGTAAAAAGACAGAATGTATAGTTTTTAGTAAAAGGAGCAGCCCAACATGTGAATTACGAATTGGAATTACCAAAATCAAGCAAGGTACAAAAATTTAAATATCTGGGAAGTGTTCTAACAGAGGATGGAAAGTGTGAGACCGAAATACAAAGGTACATTGGGAAAGATGCTTTCCAAAAGCTGAGTAAAGTGTTACGAAACAGGAAAATTTTGTTAGGTTAATATGATAACAAAATAAATTCAGAAACAAAACCAAACAGGCAAGCACCACATGACAAAAAAAATGGTTTCCGAGGATTTTGTATTCTTCTGGTTAATAAATTAATGCTTTGAAAATAAATATTTAACATTTTTTCAACCAAAGGGTCACATTCCCACTAACAATAAAATAAAAAAAAAAAAACATGCTTCAAGATCCCTTTGAAGGGTATTTAAACAAAGTTTCTAGACTGACAGACCAGTAAGGAGAGACAGACGACAATAATTCACAACTCAGCTTAAAAGAAATTCCCTCATTCATTCACCAGTCTTCCTCACCAAGCTACATGACACTTACTCACTCCTTGACTTTTTTTTCTCACACATGCAAGAGAAGAAATAACATTTCTTTTCATCTTAACAAACAAGGACTGTAAGAACATTCATACACACTAAGAAAAATTTAGTTGTAAAAACACAAAATAAAAAATATACTAATTCTACCATTACCATAGGGGCTAAAATCATTCCTTTTAGAAACCTCTTAGTTGTATTTTTTTAAAATAAAGTTTATCTAACTCCCTTTTAAATACTTAAGAGTATTTTACTATATACGGCCACTGAATGGCAAAAAGGTAACAAAACCAATTAATTTGCAACACAAAGAAGTAAAAAAGAAAAAAAAAGAAAAGGAAGCTGTTTACTTGAAATATAATTCTTAGTAGAACTGCTTTCAATTGATTATAACTCTTACTAATAAAAAGCAACAGTTACTTACCAACAGGTCCATCAGAAGCAGAAGGCGTCTTTTTGGTACCAGTGACAAATTCAATCTAGAAAGATAGTCAGAATTATTTATGTTAATGATATATAAAGGTATCATTTAAAATTCAAACTTGCATAGCTTCAGTTATTCTTATGAAGACTAAAAAGTTTGTTTGCTGCTATTTCTTGTAAAATAAAACAATATCATCTATCATAACTATGAACTGAAAGCTGTAAAAAAAATGACTTTGTACGTCCAATGAAAATGGCTTCTAGAGATATTGCCTTTAAGTATTTGAACCTTTTTGAGTTGGGTTTGTTTATCAACTTATCCATAGTTATCTGCTTGCAAGATAAATGTAGCGCTGTTTATTTAGAGTGACTTCTCCAGGGTGCAGGCCTGGGCGGCGATGGTATATAGAGGGCCATACGCTGCTTAGACTATATGGTCACCAACCTTCTTCTATACCGCCAAGATCCAAAGAAATACAAGCCATCACATTAGGGGGACGACTTGGCTGCAGCAGTTGTTGGAAAATAGTCAGTGTTAACAGCTAACCATCTTTGGGGATTCACTCCAGGTTTTTCTGTCTGGATTTACTTCCATAGTCTTTTCCGTGTTTGGATATTGACTGCAAGGAAGCAGAGGTTTAAAATCAGGGTTTTCCTTCTCCTCCATGGACTGCTTTCCTGGGCTGTCAAGCTTCATCTACCCAAAGCAACTGACACCATTTTTCTGCCATTACCCATTCTTCAGCTTAGGGCTGGATTTAGTTGTCAGAAACTATTTGAGACGCGTTTTATAGACAACGAGAGCTTGTCTCCATTATCAAACCTGGCTATGACAATCTTATAAGTATTCACTGAGCTTAATATTGCACAAGATCACAAGTATAAAGCACTCAGTGAGAATTAAATTCACAATAGAACAATACAAAGATGAGGTTTTGTTTTTGTTTAATTTCAATCCGAAAGAGAACACAAAGTACACAATAGATAAGATCTTGTCATTTTGAGAAAGCTGATATCAAAAACATTGAGAATTGTTTTAGAGGGCCCCCATACATTTTAGACCATCAACCCTTCATAAAGCCCTTGATTACTAGTCAGACCCTATATGCATGTAAAGGTATCAATGTTTTGTGTTAAGGGTAGAAATTCCTTTGTTTTTTGTTTACATTTTGTTGTTCCCTTTTCAGTTTCCCTTCCTAAACTAGATAATGTTTGTTTGTTATAATAGTGAGAAAAACTTCATAAAAATATAGGGGATTATAAGCACATTAAAATTAAATTAATAGACCTTTTAATTAAATAGGTTGACATCATTAATGGGAAGGATGTATTTGATGATCAAAGGTATTGATAATACATTGTAAATCAATAAAGATTTTAACCATATGTTACCATGATTTATTTATCAACCCAGACACTGACATCAAAGCCAGTCACTGACTACCTAAATAGTCCTTTCCATCTCCAGGGATCAATATCAACCATTTTGAGGACACTGTTTTAACTTAAGGGAAGAATTTGCACTCCAAAAAGTTATAATTTGGAAGAACATCTTGTTGACTTACCTTTGTACGTTCTTTCCTTTCTTTTTCTCGCTTTTCCATATCTAATTTCTGCATTTTATCTGGAAAATAAAGTCACCAACAATGTAAAAACATTTTATTTTCTTCTACAAAAAATTTTAATTCTTATCAATTCTTACACAATAAGAGCAGTACTAGATTGGCAACTTGGTGTCATCATTTTAGAATTGAAATGGCTAGATGTCACCAGAAGTTCTATGCTAACAATTCCTTCCCTTGCACTTTTTGCTTGTGGAACTCTATTCCAGCTTCTTGCTTTCATGTCAGCTTTGATCTTTAAAAATTTAAATTCAGTGTCAATCATTTTCTCCTATCTTCTTAATTTCTGTTCTCTTGTTGTTCTCTCTCCTTAATGTTTTTCTTATTGTCATTCTTTTACACTCAGTAACACCTTCTTGGAGTGAAATGAGTAAAAATTTAAAGAAAAAAAAATACATTATTGATTGTGCAAACAGTCGACTGTAGGATATTGTCTAAAAACCTTAGGAAAAAGGGCCTAACATGAACTTACTGGCATAATTCCATATTTTGAAATAGAACTATTTTAGACATGCAGATGGATAGAAGCCCTTATTTACATATGTACATGTCAGGAAGCAGTCACAGTTACAACTTAGGTAAGCCCATCAGGGGCACAGCTTATTAAACACATGCAATAGACAAATCCATTTCACTATGCAACTTACAGAACAAACACTGATCAGCATTTAAAGCCTTGTCTTTCTCTTCCAGTTTGAAAAAGGAAAATAAAAGTCATTTTGAACAAGAGAGTAACTGGCAATGAGCAATGGATTTATTACAAGAACTAAAAATAAGGAAAAGCACGGTGAAATTAAAAACAGATTTCAACATCAACCTAAACTGAATGTAGTGAGGAAAAATTTCTTGTTTGACAGGATCTAAAGAAATTGTTTTTATTACAAATTGCTACAAGCTAGACAAACTGTTATTGCATAATATAGTGAGCAACTGGCTTGTGTGAATGATGCACTGACAAAGAACAATTTCCACACACACCATCTGGTGATTATGATATCTAACCTATCCTTATATTGCAAATGTAATGCATCAAAAAAATTATAAATCTAGAATGGGAATTCTCCCAGACACACCATATCCCTGAGACCCCATCACCTTCATATGTTTTGCTCTATGCAATAAATACTCCTTGTCTGGTAAATGGTTCTAATAAAACTCTAAAAAATTCTACACAAATCCAATGAATCAAAACGCGATTGTTCTTTTATAAGGGAACACACAATTCAGGTTAAAGTCAGTCTATGGTCAGAGAAAACCAGGCAAAATACTTTGATGACTAAATAATGATGCTATGAATTTATCTGAATAATAAAAAGCTTTTCAGAAAATGATTAAAATTTAAAAAGAAAAGATTTTTTTTTTGTACTGTTTGGAATCTTATGAAATAATTTGCAGGATAAATTGAAGATAAGCAGAAAATTTAAAAACCATATAGTGTTCTAGAATTGTCCAAACACTGTTTAAAAATATTCTGAAATTGGTAGATTTGCTAATATGAATTTACTAATAAAATGAAAAGTGTTTAATTAACCTTCAACACTTTAGAAGCGACTTTGCTTGACAAGCGAGTTTGATCTGCCACAAAAGACAACACCAATTGCCAAATTTGTATGCGCTTGAATTTTATGGTTGCCATTATACTGTGAAATTACAAATGAGGCTACTGCAGTTTAAGTGCCACCTTAAACAATGAAAGGGTGAATAATGAAAAAGATTAAAAAGCTAATAATTTTTATTTCTCTTGACTTAACTTTTATATCACAGCATATAATTTACAGCAGAAATATCTCCCATTGAGAGAAAAAAAAAAATGAATTTCTAGATAATTGTTATGCATTGAATATAAATAGAATCAAATGTTTTAATTACTGAATCAAATAGAAATCCACAATGAAAGTTACATATATATATTGCACATACCTTTGAGTTTCAAATTGCCAGCCCAGGATGAATATTCTTTTTTGGATAAAATTCTACCAGAGACAGTCTTATTCCAACCACCCCTTTTATTAAATATTCAGGAAATCACCTCTTACTCTTAATTTAAGCTGCAAGCATTCTATGACAAAGTGTTTCATTACTAAGAATTATAAAAAAAAAATTGAAGCTTCCACTTTTATTCAAACCATCTTGTCTATTTGAAACTCAAGTGTACATACTTTCTGAAGTAAGTATTTTTAAAAATATGTGACTTACCTAAAGAATCATATAAGGATTCTGAACCCCATACTAATGGATCAAAAATTTCCTTAAAAAAAAAAAAAAAAAAAAAAAAAAAAATATACAAAATTTCCAGATGAAGAGAGTAAATTTTTAAAAGTTCTTGAGGAAATAAACAGAAAGACATAAAAATAAAAAAATTATACATGACAAGAAAACTGTGTTTATAACTTGCCATTGAATACTTTTGTCAGAATTTCTCAAAAAACAAAAGCAGAACAATTTTTCTGTCATATACAGCTGAGGAAACATTTTTCTTGTGAAATGTTTCAAAGAAATTAAAGAAAAGAAAGGTTTCATAAGAACCAACATTTTTCAATTTGCCAATTTTTTAGTGCATGAAAATTGATTAAAAGCATTATCTTTTTTTTAATGATTTGAACAAACAGTTTTGCTGACTACATTTCTTGATGTAAGAATTTCATATACAATCAACTTTCCACATGAAAAGTGTATGGCATTTTCATTTTCATGAAAACTCCAACAATGAACTCTGACACCAGTGTGAGAGACATTCTTTCTATAACTTTACAGACAAAAAAAAAAAAAAAAGACTCTTCATAGTGATTTAAATAAAACAAATCTACATTCTAGAAAGCCATTGTGCATAGTTTAAAGTCAGCAATTTAAATCTATATAATAAATGCAAATGTCAGTGTGTCACACTTTTTCCATTTTACTCTTAAAGGCCATAGCCCAACATATCATGCTATTTTGAAATCAGGACAACTCCTTGAGCAAATTAAAAACATTCCTGGAGTTGGATCCGGACACACAATACTGAAGTTTTGGATTCCCAAGTTTTCATTACTGTAATTGTTTTCAGCGATTTTTTTTTTTTTTTTGCAACAAATTTTTTTTTATTTGATAACAATTTTTTTAACAGAGAAATAAATTTGGGAATAATCGAAATTAATTGCAAAATCCAACAAAAGTTACCCATGAAGTAAAAATAATATTTTGTACGGAAAGTAAGGACCTACATACATCAAGTTGTCTTTAAATTAAGTTACGGCAGAAGAATTATTGTTAAACTTTTAAAAGGTAAGCCTAAATATTAATACAAGACTTAAATGCAGTGATCCTTTTTGAATTCTTCTGGAGTTTATTGTTGTTTGTCACATCTACTCCTCCGTACCTATTGTGATGAAGCCCAATCAAGAGCCCTCTGCAAGAGCTAGGTTAATAGGGCAGCTTTTAAGCTAGTTTATAATAATTTTTAAGACCAAAGTTCTTTATTTTTTTAACAGTTCATTAATTCCAACATTTTGCTCTTTTTAAAAGTTATTTCAATAATTTTTTAAACTTAGCTCTATTAATCCAATTATAAATAATTATTAGCACTTGGTGACCATCCTGAATATAAACGAAATAAATGAAGACATATTAAAGCAAAAATCACATTTGGTCAGAGGATGTGAAGCAAACTATGTTCAAAAATGAAAGAGGGTCACATACTAAAAGAAAAACAAAAAAATATCTAAGTGAAATTAAAAACATTTTAGAAATGAAAAATACTTACTGGTGGATAATTGGTTCCTTTTTCATTAATCTGGCAAAATTCAATTAATTTCTCATAAATGCTGAAAATTCAATTGAAAACCTCATTTACTGCAGGATTGATATAATTATTACTTGAAACAAAAGATTATATTTTATCTCATTGTAGACAAGTTTCTGTAAAATTCACATTTTATGATTGTCAAAATGATAACATGGCAGCTTTTTGGCAGACATTTCTTAGAAAGTTTCTTTTAAAAGAGATAATAAAATAGCAACAAGTAAATTCATTAAAAATTAAATGCAACAAAATTTTACTTGTGTTCAGAGCAAAAAGTAAATTTCAAGTCATCATCTCCCTCTCTCCACCCTCATACACAGGTACATTAATAAAGTTCATAACCTGATGAAGAAAAGTATTTATTTTGCACAACAAATACTTTTCAAAATGATCTCAGCTTTGTCATGGTATTTAATTCAATAGTGAATTTTTAAAATCAAAATTCAGTTATATCAAATTTTTGTGATTGGTGATCTTACAAAACTGTATCAGGTCAAGAACTTTACGGTAAGTATCTATCCTCACATGTATTCCAAACACAACTTATTGATGGTCATTTGTGACATGATGTGTTTAATAGAAAGAAGAAAACAGACAAATTCACTAAAAATGAGATACAAAAATATTTCTGCATTCATAGCAAATGGTGATCTTCAGATCTTTAATATGGTCTGTTAACTTCTTACAGGATACATTATTCGGACTATTGTCCTCATCTTTGTCGCCAAATTTATTATGTTTCAGCTATTGTACGCTCCGGCCTCCTTCAGGTGGCTGGAATGTTGAACTGAACCTCAAGGACACATGGCACAGTGGATAAAGGTGTTAGTTAGATCTAGTGACAGGACCCAAAGAGTGTGAGTTCAATACACGGTTAAGGCAGTGGAGAACTTTCAGAGGGAAATTAACAAGAGATAACTGATAACTGACATCCATTAAACATGGCACGTGGAACTAGAACAGTCTACCCCAGTGAGCAAAATAAAGGGTTCAGTTCGACATTCCAGCCACCTGAAGAAGGCTGGAGTGTACAACAGTTGAAACGTTGTGATAAATATGGCGACAAAGATGAGGACAATAGTCTGAATAATGTAAATAATGTACATAATCCCTCATCTCAGAAATATAGACAGATACTGAACGGCCGACACGTAATAAATATGGCGACAAAGATGAGGACAATAGTCCGAATAATGTAAATAATGTACATAATACCTCATCTCAGAAATATAGACAGATTCTTACAGGATGTTTAACATAATGAAAACTCATGACCATCTATGATATTTAAAAAAAAAAAAAAGAAAAAAAAAGAAATACAAATTACAATTACAAATTCAAATAAATGCTCCCAGTGAACAATAATTGAAAAATAAATGGGAAAACATAAAAAAATGATCATCCAGGATTTCAACATATTTTGGCATCTTGAGTTTTCAAAGAAATCAAAACTGAAGACAAATTGACAAAAGGTATATTAAAAAGTCAGTTCAAATCAAAAGTGAGTCATCAGAAAAGACTAAAAGCAGGTTTGGACATAAACAACCATTTGTAACATTTTATAAATATATTGTTTACAATTTGCTATATTTATAGGGAAAGAGTATTCAGTATCAGAAGTAGACAGTGTTAACACAGGAATCAACACTGTATGGTGACTGTCAGGCCATACTTACATATAACTTATATGTATAGCTTTTTATGAAAATCAAGTTTTCAATGATTTTTACTAAAATAATAAATAGATCACCAATTAAAAGAAAAAAATGTAAAAAATAAACAAAAAATAAAACCTAAAATATTCTTAAATGCCATCAGAAAATACCTCTCCATGTAGAGTTTTTTTTGTATTCAGACTGAAACAACATTCCTCTTAAACTTTTATCAAGATTCATTTCCCAGTTTGAGGATATGCTTCAGCATTCATAATTTTGAAGGAAAATATTTTACTATTCTTTCTTAAATGAAATAATTAATCCACAATTTTCAGCTTGTTAATGATTGAATCACTGATTTGTATTTTACAGCTTATCAACCCTTTGCAGGCTATTTAAAACCAGAAGATATTTTTAAATTATAAGAACTTTTTTTTTTTTTGGAGACAATAATAGTTTAGTCCTACAAGTCTTACAAATTAACCCATAGCTGGGGGGAAAATAGGTGGATTCATATCTTTCCCCAAGGGTATTTGCATGTAAATGAATATAACAAATCCAACTGGAATTGAAATTTGGCTCTGATTAACAATTCCAAGCCATTATCTATCACACCACCTGCACATCTAAACTTACCTGGTATTCCCAAACAGTCACCCATTTAGGTACTGACCAAGCATGATGTTGCTGTAAGCCTGATTGAATCACCTGACCACATTATGACAGCTAAAGAATTAAATGCAATTAACTATACATACCTTGGGTTCCTAAAATCCTTTCGTTGTTGTATAACATGGCTTAAATTATGACCTTCCTTTTTCGAACTAATATAGTAATTAGCAATTTTTTCCTGCAAATCAAAGAAACAAAAATAAATGACAATAAAGAGAAATGATACACATCAATTTTTAGGCAAATCTCGATCAATCGTAGCATTGCATACACTTAGATGGAAAAGTTTAAATCTTCTTTTAGTGTATGGTTTCTTCCAACTAATATTTTGGATCCGTCTTGATGGTTTGTCGCCTCGACGTGGTAGAATGGCTTGCATTCTTCAACAACCCCAAAGCTATGTGAGAGGGGGCTTCGGCCTTTAGCAGGTCCAACCAAGCTCAACAGGTCTGAGAGGTAGAAGCCAGACGAAAGACACACCCTGGTTCTCCAGGTTGGGGGTTGTGCAGTAGGCTAACAACCTACTCAATTAAAAACTAACTTGTTACAGAAACCTCAGTGATATCTTCAAACAGCGATATGGCAGAGGAAGAGTCCTCCAAAGTGGAGCATATGATGCATGCTGGGGAAAATCCCCCAGTAAGGCAGCCGGCATGACATGGGCCAAGCTGAAGAGGATCGCCCAGAACCATGTCCATCGGAGAGGTGTTGGTTGATTGGTTGTTTTATGGCATATCAACCTCAGTGGGTCATTTAATGCCAACAAAATTTTTGAAATAGATACATAGCGATAGTTTGGTAAAAAGGTATATATATATATATATATATATATATATATATATATATATATATATATATTTGAATCATTTTTCAATTACTCATATTTTTTGAGTACAATCACATGTATTGCTGGTAATATTTTTTTTTTCAAAAACATATTACTGGCAATATTATTTTTTTTTTTTAAATTAATTTCTGGTAATAATTTTTTTTCAAAGTATTTCTGCTATTAAAACCTATTTTTACACTTTTATAATGCTTTTTACCTAAGTTTCAGGGTTAACTATTTCCCCATAGCTGGGGCCCTAACAGGTGCTACCACCCTGAGTCAGGGTGGACCTGGGAACACCAGCAATTATGAGGTGGTTCCATGTGGAGAGGTGTTGTTGCAACACAATATTCCAAGGAATTAAGAGGCATAATGAATGAAAAGAATATTTTCGATGTTATGAATCAAAATATACTTAGTTCCCATTTGGTAACAAATTTGAAAAGAGTGACAATCTGAATGCCAAATTAAAATCCCAAAGCAAATTGCTTCATAAGGTAGTCACTGACATTTTATATGTACAATAACAGGATGATTTCTTCAGTATGACAAACGAAATAGATACTAAAATTCCAACATAAAAGATTTCATAAAAAGTGACCTCAACTCTGAATTGTAAATATTTGAAATCATTATGAACTGGTCTCATGTCCAATTGTTTTCTGATCTCTATTCATCAATGAATATATAACAAACACTTGGGTTAGTTCAACAGTCTACTACTGCATAGTAAGTTCAATTCTCACCCGGTGTTACACAAATGTAGCCTTGTGCCAAACTAAATTTTTCCTTTATTTTTTAAAGCTGTGAATGATTCCAGTGTGCCTTAGGGTTTCATTCAAGTGACGCCATTTATTTGTAGATAACAAAAAGATAAAACTATTTTGCAATCATTTTTTTTTGCATGTCATAAATTTTATTTCTTCTTATTCTTTTATTTTCAAGATAATTTTAAAATTTTGCATTTTAAAAGATAAAATCTTCTGACTTAAAAACCTTCCTGTAACCAGGAAATTTTATATCAAATTATTAGAGGATATGTTCCCAAATTAAGGCTAGGTTAAAGACATGTAAGAAATCTGAGGGTGAAGGAAAAAACATATGCATGGAACTCTAATTAGCCTTTCTCAAAGACTTTCTTGCATTCTACTAACAAATATATGATGCCTGCTTAATTAGATTAATGGATTTGATTTTGAACTCAACATTATCACATTTGATTTTTAGCAATATCTTAACAATAAAAATATAAATAAATTCAAACTGTTTTTTCCAAATGCAACATATATATAAAACTGAATGCATTGTATACAAAACCAATATAGAAATAGAGATGAAACAAAGGTAAATAAAAAGAAAGATTTTTAACATGTAACGTTATAAAGTTGTTAAGTTAGAAGGCTAAAATCTAAAAGTGAATATTTATCCATATTACCTGCAATGCTCGAGAACATCGTCCAACTGGTTCCGGTGGTAACTGGATCTCTTCAGCTGACATGTTCTGTACACTCCGCGATAAAGAAGCTTTGAAACCAAATTGAAGATGCAATAGTCAATTAACCATGACAGACAGACAGACATTTATAGGAACTATAGGAAAAATACTACTCCAACGAATAACGAAAAAATTAGGTAACTAACAATAAGACTTGAATTAAGATTCACTCCTTATACAGGGAATATCATTTTTTTTTTTTTAAATTTAAAAAATTAGATATTATTATCAATTATTTTTAACAAAAGCAGCCAGTCATAAATATTTCAAAAAAATTCAAAATTATAATTTCAAATTAATAAATTTTGTACAGTATTTACATTAGTCGGACTATTGTCCTCATCTTTGTCGCCATATTTGTCACAACGTTTCGGCCGTTGTACGCTCCGGCCTTCTTCAGGTGGTTGGAATTTCGAACGGCCGAAACGTTGTGACAAATATGGCGACAAAGATGAGGACAATAGTCCGACTAATGTAAATACTGTACATAATACCTCATCTCAGAAATATAGACAAACAATAAATTTTGTATTCATTTTTAATTTTAATGTAAGTAAATTGTTTTCATTTTTATATCCTTAGCTGAATGCTATCAGTCAATTATTGTCTTCTAAAAGATGGTCATGTCTTCCCAAAGGGAGCGTCCAAAAAGATGGTCATGTCTTCCCAAAGGGAGCGTCCAAAAAGATGGTCATGTCTTCCCAAAGGGAGCGTCCAAAAAGATGGTCATGTCTTCCCAAAGGGGCGTCAAAAAAGATGGTCATGTCTTCCCAAAGGGAGCGTCCAAAAGATGGTCATGTCTTCCCAAAGGGAGCGTCCAAAAAGATGGTCATGTCTTCCCAAAGGGAGCGTCCAAAAAGATGGTCATGTCTTCCCAAAGGGCGTCCAAAAAGATGGTCATGTCTTCCCAAAGGGAGCGTCCAAAAAGATGGTCATGTCTTCCCAAAGGGAGCGTCCAAAAAGATGGTCATGTCTTCCCAAAGGGAGCGTCCAAAAAGATGGTCATGTCTTCCCAAAGGGAGCGTCCAAAAAGATGGTCATGTCTTCCCAAAGGAGCGTCCAAAAAAAGATGGTCATGTCTTCCCAAAGGGAGCGTCCAAAAAGATGGTCATGTCTTCCCAAAGGGAGCGTCCCAAAAGATGGTCATGTCTTCCCAAAGGGAGCGTCCAAAAAGATGGTCATGTCTTCCCAAAGGGAGCGTCCAAAAAGATGGTCATGTCTTCCCAAAGGGAGCGTCCAAAAAGATGGTCATGTCTTCCCAAAGTGATCATCATAAATAATCAGCATTTTCTAGTGGAATCATTTAACCAGAATTAGGTATCCCAAAAAATAAAATTTTATTTTAAAGATATCTAAAAACTTTTAATATAGACATCAGAAACCTTGACAAAAGCATAAAAAAAAGTATCAAATTTATTTTGGTACATTAGTGATCAACCAAGATAGGGTCATTCAAAGTTGGTCAGAACTTTGAAAATTTTCAGTTTCATGTGCTATTGGGCCAGAAGTGAATTTTAACAATGTGTAACTGAAGATGCAGGTTTCAAACAAATGAAAACTCATTTTTAATGCAATGTTGTATAGTTTTGAAGCAAAAGAAAGACAATACTAATGAAATCAATATGTTATATGAAACCAGCCTAAACATTGGTGAAAATTATGTTCTCAAAAAACAAAACAGTTAAAAAATGACACAGAAGGGAACTTTTGACTGTTCACATAAGTTTCATTTCAACAGTTAATCACTTGCCTCTTGATATGATTCATTCAGCTAATCTGGCACATTGACAAAACAAAAAACATGTAAAAACAGCCCAAAATGCAATTTGGCAGTAGGGTAAAACAGGTTAAAAGTATGACATCCTGAATTTGCCATAAAAAAAGTATTTATTGGCGGTATATGTCTGAGGTACTGAATGAAATTGGCTGCACTATATCCATAAACATATTTATTAAAAAAATTTTTTTTTTAAAATTAAATTTAAAAGATTAAAATTTCAGTGTTCCCTCTCCTTCATGTACATGTGTAATTGCATCAATGTAAACATCACTTTAGTCTGATGAAAGACTAAACACATTACACAAAATTTTTTTCTATTTTGTCATTAACATTCCTAACATTGTTCTAGTACTTAAAAATAAATATATCATTTTCTACCATATTGTCAATATGACAAAATACAATAAATAAGTACTCTATACCGTTTTAAAATTTATCATTAAAAAAAACAAAAAGATTTAAACTGTGTAATATCTATCAATGAAACAAGTTTGATTTAAAATGGGGGTCCAACTGGCAATGCTCATTCACTTGGTCAGCAATACAAATTCGGTGTATCAGACCCAATAGTTTTGCACAAAACAATCACAATATACTCTGTATCTGATTCACGTGTGCTTCAAGTTGTATTGGTGTAGAGATATGAAACCAACTGGTTTGGTTTGTTTTTTGGCATATCAACCTCAATGGGTCATTTAATGCCAACAACTTTTTTTTTTCCTGGTAATTTTTGTTTTATCAAGAATCTATTTCTGGTATAGCTGGTAATATTATTTTCAAAAATGTATTGCTGGTAATATTTTTTTCCAAAACATTGCTGGTAATAGTTTTTTCTTCAAAAATTTATTTCTGGTAATAATTTTTTACAAAGTATTTCTGGTATTAAAACCTATTTTTACACTTTCATAATGCTTTTTTCTTCAGTTTCGTGGTTAAATATTTGCCGATAGCTGGAACCCTAACAGGTGCTACTCCCCTGGGTCAAGGTGGACCTGGGAACACCAGCAATTAAGAGGTGGTTCCATGCTCCTCAAAGCCGCCTGATCTGAGGCCATGCAGTTGGACGTAGTTTATCGTCATACCCAGGACAGTGAAACCAATTGATTATTAAAGCTGAGACATTGCTCTACAAGGTGCCATTGTCATATTTTTTAAAGAATTAAATTTCTATGGTATATCATTGGCCATCATTGAAAATAATGACATAACTTAGAGACATGGAATAAAAACTCACCATACATAAGAAATCTTTGTACCTTTTTAAAGAAAAAAAAATGATATGATGTTTACATATTACTTTTATTAAAATGGCCTCAAAAATAAAGACATACCAGCAGTTGAAATAGAAGGAAATTCCACTATCATGTCACGTTTTCAGCATAAACTAGAGCAGTTTGCGATACTGACAAGAATAAAACTAAATGAACCAGCATTTATGAGTGCAGCCAGAATGATAGTTAATTCTGTTTTTGATTATGGTTGGAAGATAGATTCTAAAAAGAAATCTACATGTTAATTGATTATGTAACCAATTTCATTAAAAGCTCCCAACATGGATTTACAACACACTGATGGATAAACTAATTTTTTTTTTGATTAGATAAGAGACGTTAACAACAAAAAGTACTGCACACACACACATACGTACATACATACTTACATGCTTGTTCAGGTTTCAGAATTGAATCTTTATCTTGACTTATCTGAAGGGGAAAATAAGAGAGATCAGAATAATTCAAATGACTTCACATGATCCAAACAATTAAAGATACACAGATTTAATAAATAACAAAAAAAAAAAAAAAAAAAAAAACAGTTCAAACTAGTTGAGAAGAAAGTGATTAAAAATAAAATAAAATTTTTTAAAATAAATAAATAAAATACAAAATATTATTCTTAAACTATATTTTTAAATTTAAATACTTGATATTTTGGATAAAGTTGACATAAAAATAAAGTTAGTAAATCACTTATATTTTATGAAATATCAAAGATAAATCTCTACATGTGATGACAATATTATAGACTAAGTCATCTCTTATGATGCGTAAACAGCAACATTTATGGTCACTTCTTAAACTTCAGACACAAATAGTTTTAGAAAAAAGATATTTTCATTCAATTAATTTACACACAATCTGCTTTTTGTAAACAGCAAATGTAAAGAGAAATATTTTGTAAACAATAAAATATTTTTACAAGTGGAATTTATAAAGTAATAATCTAGCTTTTGATTTTATTTATTACATTCAAAACATTTTTTCATTGTCATTTATAAACATTTACTTTAGCTTCAAGATTTAAAATGAATTCCACAAAAATGATAATGTTTTAAATGAGACTTTTAAACTAGCAATTATTGATCTTATTGCAAGTTAAGCATTTTTGTTATATTTTGAAAAATTAAAAAAAAAAAAAAGAAATTTTTTTTTTATCAGCAGAAAAATTAAATCTCAGAAATGATCAGAAGTCCAACTTTTCTACAGAACAACTTTTGGGAATGTAGATAATACTACCAACTTCTAATGCTCTGATCAAATCATAATTTTTTTTTTTAAAAAGCATGTTAAAGTATCTGTGAAACTAATGTTGACTCAAGCAACATTGTTTACCAATACTTGACTACCGAGCCTCACTCTGTAATATAGTGAATGCAAAAGCTAACTTGTCAACATTATCATCATCATGTGATACTATGTACACCCACATAGAAAGAGAAAAGATGGTTTTATCTCAATCTCAAGTGCTTTTGCTTGATAAACCAGTGGATGGTTCCTTTTTAAGTTTGATCTTCTAAGTGGCATTCATTTCAGCCGAAAGGAAAATGGGAAGTAAAGGGATTTTCAAAGATCATGTGGCAATAAAACCGGAAATAGAGCATATCCAGGTGATGGTATATATTAAATCATGCTTAGGATCAGAGAGAGAGAGAGAAAACATGAGTGAGTGCTAGTCAGCCCTTGGCAGGAGACAAGTGTCATGCAGTTCCAAAGCCTCCATTTTGTATTGCCAAGCCACCACTTCAGGATGAGTAGATGGGCAAGGAGTTTTAAGGAGAACAGTTAACATAGCAGAAGTTGTCCCACGTAACACCTACCTACCTACCCACCCAGACAAACAGGTGAAGCCCAAAATAAAACTCATACAAATAATATGGGAATAGGTATTCCTTGACATGGGTTTGTCTTTCTCCATGTTACCTTATGTGAATGCAGTGGGCCCTTCCCTAGCTTTTGGTCCACATTAACGAGAATCAGGTATGCAATGTAGTGTAATCATTGGCCATTTAGTGCAAAGCTTGGGCAAGGGTGCTATTGTATATTTACAATTAAACACCGATTAAATACAGTAGGGACACATGAAAATTTGATTTATTTTTGTCACAATCATTTTGCATATATTTTTTCTTTTCTATTGATAATAAAATTGTATTCAATCAAAGACCAGTTCAATACATAATTTACAAGTAAATAACAAAATTGCTTTAAAAAGAGAGAGAGAGAGAGAGATAGAAACTTACAACTAAAAATTTTTCAGGGTCAGGATCTGCATCACTGTCTTCTTTCTCAGATTCACTCTTATCTTCAACATCTCCATACGATACCAGTCGAGCTGAAAGAAACAAACAAAAACATGTACATTGTTTAATAACATCAAACAGAGTGCCAATAACCAGTGTAAAATGTTTTCTTTTTCATTTGAGAAGTTTACAGATGTTACAGCTTTTATTCTAAGGGGTTAGTATCACTATTTACTTATGTACATACATAAAATGATTTAATTACATCCTAGCTTCATATATATATATATATATATATATATATATATATATATATATATATATATATATATATATAATATATAGATATAATAGCCTCTTTGTCAGCATCACTTATTCCTAACTACTAACAATCTTTCTTTTCAATTTTTAATGAACAACAAATAGATTAAGTATTGAAACCTGCTTTTCGGTAACAAAACTGAAATATTCACCGAGTAAATAATTTCCACCCTTAATGTTTCTATTGCGATTTTTATTCATCTTGTATTAAGATCCACACTCAGCAAGAATGCACATTTACAAATTCTTTTGTGAAGAAGGCAGATGTATGGGAGTTGGCCAAAATGTTCATTTGTTTTTAAATATTCTACTTAATAAGCAAACAAACTTTTTGTCAAATGCAATACTTTCTAGCCTACTACAAACATTTTCCAGAGGTTTTATTGAGAAAAGCATTAATAAGTATTAATTTTTGTTTTTAATTATTTTACTGTATTTTTTAAAATATTTGGAAATCATTCATGGGATACATAATCTGTATTCTTCTAGCTTGTCCCCTATCCACAAATTTCAGATGATCAATGGACCATTCTTGTTTGCAAGAAGAGACTGAAGATATATCAGAGTTATTTGGTTTTACTTTTAGGGAAAGGAAAGAAAGAAGATAGAACAAATAACATTCATAGATATAATAGCCTCTTTGTCAACATCACTTATTCCTAACCACTAACAATCTTTCTTTTCGATTTTTAATGAACATGAAATTGATTAAGTATTGAAACCTGCTTTTAGGTAACAAAATTTAAATATTCACTGGGTAAATAATTCCCACCCTTAATGTTTCTATTGCAATTTTCATTCATCTTGCATTAAGATCCACACTCAGCAAGAATGTGCCATTACAAATTCTTTTGTGAAGAAGGGAGATGTATGATTTCTAGTGGAGTTGACCAAAATGTTTGTTTGGTTTAAGTAAATTTTCTATTTAATAAGCAAACAAACATTTTGTCCAACCCAATACTTTCTAGCCTACCACAGACATTTTCCAGACATCTTATTGAAAAAAAAAAAAACATTAATAAGCATGAAATTTTTTGTTTTTAATTATTTCACTGTACTTTTTAAAATACTGCGGAAATCATTTATGGGATACATAATCTGTATTCTTCTAGCCTGCCCACAAATTTCAGATGATCGATGAAGTCATGGACCATTCTTATTTGCAAGAAGGGACTGAAGATGTTTGGTTTTAGGGAAAGGAAAGGGAAGAAAGAAGATAGAGGAACCAGTAACATTCATGTTTAACGTCTGCTACAGTGAAAGAAAGGGAAAACCGTGTCAATTTCAAATATTTTCATTTGTACCCTCTTACTTATTTAAATAATGACCTGCATTCAGCAGAGTATTGTTATTGTAATATTTTGTTAAAGTTCAAACATTTTTAATGATGCAATATAGAAATAAAAAGGACACTGATACTTCACATCAGAAAGAGACAGTTGAAATTTCTAGGGAACATAACGAGGAAAGAGGGCTTGGAAAATTTAACACTCACAGGACATAAAGGCATGAGAGACAGCGGATAGCAGTGAATACTAACCAGTAACACTTAACTAACGAACTTGTGTAAATGGATCACAGAACAGGATTTAGGAGAAATAACAAAGAGACAAAAAAATTTAAAAGGAGCTACAAAGAAGGTCAGGAAATTGTGGAGAGCCATGAGCGCCAACGTTCTAAAAAAGTGACACAGTATATAAAACTGGATTTGTATAATCGTGCAACTCGTAAGTTAATTCAATCATTAACTTGAGAATTATGATGGATCAGGAAATTCAAATCGTGAAAATTTCACGGTGCTTTATTTTATTTTTTTACTTACTTTTGGCTTTCATAAATTTCAGATCTTTGTCGTCTTCTGTTCTTGTGTTAAGCTCTCTGTCGATAGGAGGAGCGGCTGATACTCTGGGCAAATGTGTTGTCATTTCAACTCGAGTGCTTTCTTCATCGGAAATATTGTCAATAACAGACTCAGATCCCAATCTGGACTCACTATCATCTTCACCAGCGGTATTAGTGTTATTACTATTATTATTCGAGTTACTATTATTGCTGACAGAATTCTGACCCCTGTTTTTACTTTCTCCATCTTCGTTAGCTTTAGGAATGTCCTCTTCACCACCAGAAGAATGATGCTCCGTTTCTTCTTCGTCGGAATATTCTCCATAAGCCCCGATAGACAACATACTAGCTGTGCCGGCCATTGTCAGGCCTTTAAATCTGTCGGTCTTTCTAAGAATCTATAACACACTCAAGCTTTTTAGCGAGTGGCAAACTTTCTGTATCCGAAAGAAATAACTCCAGTCAAAATAAATTTAAATCTGGTTGCATGCAAAAACAAAAGTAAACATCACATCTCTACTCAACACGTGAAAGCGGGAATGTAATGGCTACCGGAAGTAGCAACTTGTCATCTCCGCACTGAATAATAGTAACGCTAAATAAAATATTAAATTAAAAAAAAAGTACTTATTTTTTAAAATCTGTAAATTCAGTAAATATATAGAATTTATTTAAGACTTTTTAATGATTTTATTGATATGTAAGCTTAATTAAAAATTTGTACCTTAATTAGCTAAAAATCCTAAAAAAATAAACTCATTAGGCAGCGAAGGGAGAGTTCGACAAAGATTTTTTTTTCAAAACATTTAAATCTTAAAATTTTACTTTACTGAACATAATTCATTCATTTTTGTTTACAATAACGTTTAAATGATTAATTTGATATTAAAAAATTTTCTTGAAATTGTAAGAGTGCGTCAAAACAAATTTGACGTTTTTTTTTGTTTTTGGTTTTCCAACGGTGTCACCAGTCAGCGTTCGATCCTAGGTAAAAATCTAGGATTTCTATGCCGTTTTTCAAAAGAATGCGCAACCTACTCACACTTTGTGAAAAAAAAAAAGGGTAACATAATTGTCTCACGATTGGCCTTATAATAAGATAAAAAATGCATACACTGTTAATTACAATGACTATTCCACCAAAATTAACTGTTTAAAATTTTGACATACCTGGATTCAAACACTGATAATATTTTTATATGTCTGTCTATATTTGGTAATATATTTTGCAACATGGGAAAACCATATATAAATTTTTATATTGTTGCAGGTGGTATATTGGCCTGCAAACAAATATTGAATGATAGCAGACAACAACAAATAAAATGAAGACGAGTAAAAATATATGTATATATTCTCAAGTTTATTTTTGTTGACAAAAATAAGGTTACAGTGCACTAGGCAAAAATATCTTGGCATGTTCATGAAGAGGGTGAGAAGAGTGTTAAAGAGTATTGTCCTGAGAAGGATAGTTTTGTAGTCTTTGAAAAGTGTATGGCATATCATTGATGCTGGAAAGAATGGCTGTCTGGCTGAAGCTGGAGGTGGCCGGCTGGAGTTGGGGGCCTGCTGGAGGTGGCTGGCTGGAGTGGTGGTTGATGATGATGATAGTTGACTGGAACTGCTGCTGTTACTGGAACAGATACTACTACACTTTGATCCTAGACATCTTGGTTACAGATTGTTGTTTTTGTTGATCTTTTAAGGCCTTTTTATATGCTGAATAAGTTTTACAACAGTTACTAGAAGGTGACATTTCTTCTTCCGGTGGTGTTTTAAAAAAATGTGTAAATGCAGACAGGGTACAACAAGAACAAATTTAGGGAAATCTATGGACAAAGTTGGAAATTTTTTTTCATGTAATGCATTTCATCCTTTAGGACTTCATCAGACTGAAAAAGAGATGTTAACATTGATGTAACTTAACTAGATATGCACACAAAGAGGAGTGGACACTGAGAATTTTAAATTTAAATTTAATTTTTTTTAAATCCTAAATTTAAATTTATATGATGAGGAGAAATACATTAAAAATACTTTTAAGTTCTTCCAATTCTCTAATTACTTCATATTCACTGCAAAACAAAAGACTTATAAAATATTTCAGAATAGAAGAGTGAACCTTTTTGATAAATCCAACAAATCAAAATATACTGTTCTACCCATCAACTCTCTCACAACTACAATTAGAAAGAATTTATCTAAACTCAAAATATTTGTCACAAATACTTCTAAAACAATAAAAGACTTAATTAATACAAAACAAATTTTTAAGGGGGGCATTTACTCTATCATCCATAATATTTGCCATGAGGAATATATAGGTGAAACCTCAAGGAATTAAAATTAAGGATTATATAAAAACAAAAGGAAGCTTTTACAAAATAACATACTAAATACATTAGTTGCTTAGCATAATAAGTCTGATCATCATTTTTATTTAAAAATGTTACTTTAATTAAAAGCAATTTACTAATGTGAGAATGTACAGAAAGGGCTTTAATCACTAGATCATCCATAGTAAATTTATGTCCAGATTCTTAAAACATTTCACCTTTCTTGGCAGATCTTGTATTATCTTGATGTGGAATATTTAATAATAAAAGTTATAAAAACTATAAACGAAAAGAAAAAGAAACTAAATAAAATCAGCTAGACTATATACCCCAAAAACATATTAAAAACTAATTTAAAATCTAAAATTTGTGCACATGTATAGCCACATCAACGTAAACATATGTATATATATCAGAGCAATTTTAGGAAAATCTATGATAAAGTAGATACAAAGACTTGTAAAATATTTGAAAATAAAAAACAGACCTTTCTGACAAACCCAGTGAATCAAAATATATTGTTCCACCCACCAACTCTATTACTACTACAATTGAAAAAAAAATAACTATCCTTAGCATAAAATTTGTTACAGCTACTTTTAAAACAATAAAAGACTTAATTAATACAAAAAAAATAATAAGATAAAAATTTGAAGGAGGAATTTACTCTATCACCTGTAATGATTGCCATATGGAGTACACAGGAGAAACTTCAAGAAAATTAAATAAAAGATTATATGAATACAAAAGGAATCTTTTACAAAACAACACACTCAATGCATTAGTTTTTTTATACTAATGTTCACCCAATACAAGGTCCAAGAGCCATTCAAGGTAGAGGGTTACTGTGTAGTGTTGTATGAGCATAATAAAGGGCAAGAAATCAAGTTCATGGGGATATACAGGAAAGATAATTATTAACCCTAGACTTGCAGAAGTCAAGATTGTAATGTTTGGGAAAACATACCGCTGGGAGTCTGTTCCACAAAGCAGAAGTACTTGGGAAGAAACTATCTGAAAGAAACTTTACTATTGAATGGGGATGGTTCACACTTGTGTACATGGCATAGTAGATCCCAGTTGTAAAGGTCAAGGGTGGTGAGACTAAGGAAAGTAGCTCGTCAGAGCACATACAAATGGAAATAGCAACAAAACAACAAGAGGATTCACAACATTTCATCAGTTGGAAAGGGATTGCAGGGTGGAAAATAATTCATTATCCACAAAACAGACAAGTGAAGAGAGAGTAAAGGATAGCTTGTTCCAATAGACATTCAAGGAAAGGACCTTCCTTGAGAGAACACCATCCATCATGATAGGTGAAAGTTCATTGTCTGCTTGATGGTGGTAAAACATTACGAGATTGGTTTTGGCCATATTGAATTTTACAAACCAGTCCTTTCCCCATTGAGCCACCTGGGCTGGATCAAAGGAGTGATGAATGGTTAGGTTTGGTATTCCAGATTTGGGGAGGTGCACTTGTAAACTACTGCATTATCCGCATAGATACTCACTAATAATTGGAGCATGCTCTTAAGCAGATCATTAATATACAGTTGTAGTTTAAATAAGTCTGTATTGCTACGATGTCACTTGTACAAATCAAGATACCGCTGGTTCAATTCACTGTTCTTGCTTTCTGAACACTTCACAAAGTATATCCATCTTTTGTTCTGCCATTTTTACTGTTTCAGCCCTCTTTTACCAGGCAAACACTGCGTCGACCAACCAATCAGTGTTCTTCGCTTTTATTCTCATTTACCCAGGCAAATAGCCTCCTCCAGTTTGACCAATCAGCAGATGACTTCCTATTGGTGGAAGCATGCCAAACTGTATAAAAACCCTTGTTACCGCACATACTGCTGGAACTGCTCGGGGGGAGAGTAATGCCATTTTCACAAGGCAAACTTGCCGATGTCACATGTCACCTATTAAGATAAGACCCTTATTTTCCTATGCACCAGATGCAAGCCACTCTGACTCGCTTGCTTTTACAGGGCTGTTCATCACAATGTGGGATGTTTAATAACAAAAGTGATAAAAACATAAAGAAAAAGAAAAATAAACTAAAATCAGTTAGACTAAATACCCAAAGCATATAGTTAAAAAAAAATGAATTTAATATTCTCAGTGTCCCCTCTCCTCCATGTGCATGTGTAGTCACATCAATGTAAACATCACTTTCGTCCAGTGAAGTCCTAAAGGACAAAATGCATCATGTGAAAACCTTTTTCTTCTTTGTCATAGATTTACTTAATATTTGGCAATATGATAAAATCTCAAACATAGTGGTTGAAAGTAAATAAAAAAACACACACAACACACATAATAGATTAAATGTGTAAATACTGCACAATAATGATGAGTGTAGACACATGCAGTGAAAACAGTTAGAGTAGGGCTTACCATGCACTAAAAAGTTGCAACAAAAATGCTCAATGAAGAACAGAGCAATATAAAATCTAAATTAAAATGCAAAATAGTTGCTCACTCACTACTAAAGTTTCACCAAATTGGCTCATCAAGCAGTAAGTGTTTAGGAATGTAGTAATTGGTAAAGTTTAATAAATAAAATAAAATAAAAATATTTCTTAAATCTCCTGAAAAGTATTACCTATTTATCATCTCCTTAACATTAACAGGTCAATCAGCTAACTTTATTTCTGAAACCAGATACTTTGATAAGTAAAACAAAAGATCAAAGTCCCTGTATCAAAGAGAAGAACAATCCTACTCGCACTCATCAAACTCACTGACCATTTACTAGCCCCAAATATAAATCCCAAAAATAAGGGCTTTAACATCTTTGAAAATTTTTAGGTCAAGGGAGAACAAAAACACTCATTGTGTTACTGGCCCTAAGAACCGGCTGATATTTTTTTTTTTAATGGACTGTGATTGGTAGTTCAAAGGTAAACTGCCCCCTTTGAAGGGGAAGGGAGAACTGGGACTGGAACTTAGCAGCAGTTGGAAATGAGACCACTTAGAAAGAAGAGGTTCGTTTTCTCTCTCCCTGCTGAAAAGGCAGGAGCGTTTGCCCATAAGTAAAGGATGTATGGGTAACAAAGTTGCTGAGTGCAAGTTTCCCCTTCAGAGAAAGTTTTGAGAAGTCCTCTTGAAAAAGCCACAGAAAAGAAAGTTGGAAGGAAGTCCATAAGTGGAGTGTGGAGCTAAAGCCGTTTGAGAAGAAGGAGCAGACACATGAGTATTCAAAAAGTGTTTTAGTGCATGTTTAAGTAAATTTTCACCTTCTAGCGGCTGTAAAAGAAAAGGCGTAATATCCAGGCGGACGGGAGGAAAATAAGTGAAGAAAGAACGGAGTTTGGTGACCAAAAAGAGAACCTTGTCTACTCAAGAGAGAAAAGAAAAACTTTTGAACCTTGAAAGAACTGAAAGTGTACTGAAGAGCTAAAGCTCTTCCCCCTTTTTTTATTGTTATCATTGACACAGCAGGGGGGGGGGCTATTCTTTTTTTGTTTTTTTTGTGCATTGTAATTTTTAAGTTTGTTTTCTGCTATGTTTTTTTACATTGTGTTACTCAGAGAATAGGTTATCTTATTCTCAGCAAAAAGGGACAAATTTTTGCAAGAACCCTTATTTAGCTGGTTAGAAATAAATATTTTTTCTTTGTAATTGAATCTGATTTGCATTTATTTTCTTTCTTTTTCGTTATTAATTTGGGCAATAATGAAAATACTGTTGCAGCAGGTTTTATTTTCTGAAAGAAAAGAAAATTTCCAAAACATCATTTCTCTCTAAACTTTTGCCAGAAAGCAAAACATGCTGGTCCATTCCACTAACCCCAAAGAACTAATTTGGATGACTGCCTCCTACAAAGAAGGAGGAGTTACACTTTCTCTATTGCTCTCTCTGTTCTAACATAGCACAAGCTACAAACTCTGTCTCACAAAAAGGATACAAGTCTATATTTGTGTACAAAAGAAAATAAACCTTCAAAAAAACATTTTCTAAACATTTATTCATTTTGAATATAAAATACAATCTTTTGTGTCAAACTCTACAGAAACAATTTTACGTTACAGTTGAATCAACATATTTTTTATCATTGAAAATTTTAAAATGCTCAAACTGTAATGTCTGTGTAGAAAAATATTAAAAAGCCTTATAAATTAAGATTTTTTAAACTGATACAAAAGTTACTTATCAAGAAAAGATATTGCAATTAAATTAGGATGTTGTGATCATAGTGAATTTTAATGATACAGATTTTTATCATTTAGCAGAACAAGATGTCCAAACTGAATCTGCATTTGTGGAATAAAATCTCCAAATTATTGATAATTTTCCCTCTCTGGTTGAATCAAGACTTAATGTTGTGGGTATGATTCTTACTGAAGAGAGTGAAGTGTTTTTAAAGAAAAACTTTAAAAATTCATATAAATTAAGATTTGGTAAAATAAACAAATTAAACAGAGTAGCCACATTAGTAAAGCATATTCCATTAATTGATCCATTTCAGAAAAAAAGTCTTTTTATGGGAAATTATTAAGGTACAATATCTTTACTGGGCAACTTAAAGTTTAATTAACTTTCAATTTACTGAAGAAGATAAAAATTACTCAACATTTAAAACATTTACTAAATTATTAATCTGCAAAGTTTCAAAGTTATTATATATTCTATACTATTAAAAGAAAAATTCAATTAAGCATTTTTCTGTTAAATATTCACATACAAAGCATGTGGACTTGATGGTATCCCTGCAATAGTCCTTAAGATATGTCATCCCTATTCTGGTTCCTGTTCTCTCTAAACTCTACAATAAATACTTTGCTCTTCTTGCTTTCCTGCTTATTGGAAATCCTATTTTGTATTTCCCGTCTTTAAGAATTCAGGTAAACTGTCTGATCCTTCTACTTATCAGCCTTCTACTGTTTTGTGACTTGTGGAGTCATAACTCACATCATAGCAATAGAAATTAGCCTTGTGTTCACAGAGATAAAAGCATACTTGACAGGAAATAAAACATACATAAATAACAGGAAAAGCATGGTAAATTGTATGTTAATTTCATACAATTTATTTATATTTTGTATGCATTGGTATGTGTATTTTTAGGTTACTGTTGTTTTATCATACATGTGATAAAAGGGAGAATTTACTCCAAAGTATTATAAGCCATATCACAGAGAAAAGTTACACATGTATTGCCCATACCAAGGTTTATGGTGAAGTGATTGAATTTAACATCTTTTCACAGGATGTCTGTATTTCTGGCAGGAACAGTTTTTGTTGCATGCTAGGAGTATTTTTATTATTTTATTTTTAATTTATTTATACAATGTTTTTATGTTGATGTTTTATTTTATTTTATTTATAATTTTCATTTTTATTTTTTTATATTTTATTTTTATTTATTTATAATAATAATAATAATAATAATGATATCCCTACATATCAACCCCGGATTGATTAAACCTCACCTCACAGGATCTTCTTCAATATGACTTTAATTTCTCAAGATCATCTGCTGATATATTAATGGTTATTCCTGAAAGAGTCTATCAAACTTTAGATTGGAATGGGGAAGCTAAGTCTGTTGTTTTGGATGTCTCAAAGGCATTTGATATGTTGGTCTTCTTCACAAGTTGAAAGGTTATAGTATTTCTGGATGAATTTTTGATCTGAATTAATCTTTCTTATTAAATTGCAAAATAAAAGTTATCTTGAATGGCATTTTTAATACCTGCTCCGCATTTAGAAAGAATTCAAGTAAAATGTGCCATTTGCATTTTCTCAAAATTTCACAGGAAGCCAGACATTAGTTTATATATAGAAATATGTGCTGAGTGTCTCCAACATTTTGAGAAAGCAACATAAAATGAAACCATAATCAGCACCAGTATCTGGAGACACAGCATAAACAGAAAAGCCATGTCACCAATATATGGTGACCGTATATTGGTGACATGGCAGTCAACATGTTGATAAAAAATGTTATTTCCAAATAGTGGACATTTTTGTCAATTTTCAATTTATGAGGGTCTGACAGATCAGTTTTTAAAATTTAATTGCCAGACTACCCACACATGATTTCATTCTAGGGGTGAAAGTTTGTGAAGAACCAGAACCAGTCACACTTTTTTTTTGGAAGAACAGAGAAATGATGTGCCTAAGGCTCTAAACAGACTGCTTCAGGTTTGAATTCAGTTTTCCTTCTCCTAAACTGTCCTGTTATTTAATCCATAGCTGGGGGAGAAGAAATGGATTCATCCTTTTCCCTAAGGGCATTTGTGCAAAAGTGAATGTGTTGGGTATCGGTTGAGGAAAGACCATTTGGCCTTACTTCCGCTGCATCAGTGTGTAAAAAGAAATCAGACCAGGTGATAGCATAAACAGAAAATGCATCCAATGGTTAAAACAAACAGGGCATACAGGTGTCCTGAAAGGAAGGAAATGCATGCTTGTGTGGATGCATGCTGGCCACATGAAGTTGTGTAGGTGATATAGCAGAAGGTGTTGCGATGTGAAGTTGTGTAGGTGTCAAAATGTTATTTAACCAGTCTGATTCTTGATCTGGCCAGAGGCTGGCTAGAGGTTCACCAAAGATTTGTCTCTGGCAATTTCTGTCTGAGCAATCCTAACCTCTGATTCTCCCTCACTCTACCAATTCGCCACAGCTTGAACAATAAAAATATTTATATATTTTTATACATTATGTCATTCGCAGACAGTACTGTTTCACTGTATCACAGCTCCTCAGTGCGACTAGACATCCGAATACTTCAAGTCCGGATTGAAACCCAACCGATCAGTCAGAGTTTCTACCACTAAGCTATCTTCATTCAACAGAGAGAAACAACTAAATCTAACGTATTGTTTTTACGAATGAAAACAAATGTCAATCAGCCAGAGTGCTCCAATTCATTTTTTGTTGTATTATTTGAGCTCAGCAGCAATATACTATAATAAAAAAAAAAACCTCAGTTTCAGTTAATTCCCTTTTGTACCTCAACTCTAAATGTCTTTGTTTCCTCTGCTATGACCAAATATTGAAATCACAACTCTGTAGTCAATTTTAGGATCCTCTAGCCAATTCTTTTATCCACTGGGTCATGTGTCCTTGGAGGAGTGAATTTTTGGGGATTTATAAACTTAATGTCTTAGTAAACATATTTTTACCAGAGCTCACATTACAATTTTTTGTTATTGTTGTTTCGTTTTCTCTAGCTTTTTTACTGGTTCCTATATTGTATTCATTTCTATACTTGGTCGACTTAGATTTTTTTTTTGTAGCCTAGCATATGTGCTGATTCCTTAAGTTTTCATATTTTCCAGTGATATTCTGAGAACAGTCCAATAAAAATATTTATCATTTAAACATTAATATCAATTATTTATGTAAAAAACGAAATACAACTCTCCTAACTCAAGAAAAGACTAGAATGCTCAAAATTTAAAAATGATAATGTCTAGAGAATAAACTGCAACAAATGAAAAAAAAAAAAAAAGAAAAAAAGAGAAAAAGCTAAAAAGTGAGTGTAAAGTGGAAAAAAAAAATGAAATAAAAATAATCATGACATCCTACACGTATGCACACCTACAGACAGGTGCACATGCACACAAACAATATGGAAAAAAAAAACTTACAATGATCAAAAATACCACCTTGAGAACATCTGTGTACAAATTTTGGGGACTTATAGACCTAATGTCTCAACACCATTTTTTTACCAGTGCTCATATCACATTTTTTCTGTTATTATTATTGCATTTTTACCAGAGATTATACTGAAATTGTTATTCATTGCTTTTCTCTAGCACTCTGTATTACTGGTTCCCATATTGTATTCATATCTATGCTTGGTCAGCTCAGGAGATTTTTGTGGCCTAGCATATGTGCTGATTCCTTAAATTTTCATATTTTCCATCACTGGAAAATATGAAAACTTAAGGAATCAGCACATATTGAACTCACAAAGAGTTGTGAGTTCAATACCAGGCCACAGCAGTAGTGAACCAAAACTTGGAGAGTTGAGTTAAAGGGAAATAACTGAGACATGGCATGTGGAACTAGAACAATCTACCCTGGTTGAATGAAATAAAGGGTTCAGTTCAAAATTCCAATCACCTGAAGAAGGCCAGAGCATACAATGACTGAAACATTGTGAATATGACAATGAAGATGAGAATAACAGTCTGAATAATGTAAATAATCATAATAACTCATCTCAGAGATATAGACAGTTAATGAAAGATATTTTTAAAATATCATTTTTAAATGTAAAATGACAAATTTCAAATCTAATATGTTTCTGAGTTCAGCTGAAAGAATGGTAAATATCAAAATGATGATTTCAGGAGCTATTTTGAGCCATACATTGCCAGATATAAGTATCTAATAATGTATGGCTTAAAAGAAAATTAGACTTTCCAAAAGCAATGTTAAGGTCTTTTTTTTCTTCAAGAAAATATTTAAACACAAAACTATTTTTTGTAGAAAAATATATTTATTACTTTTCATTGTTACATGAAATTCAGTTATAAAAACAAGCATTCTCACTTGAGGACAACAAAGGACTTTTTGAAAAGAAAACAAAAGACTTTCTTAAAGTTATTTTATATTTCAGAAATTAATTCCTTTTATTGATTCATATAAATAGTATAACTTGTAGCTGGAAGAATCGTGGTAATCTAAAAAAAAAAAAAATTCATTATTCTTACAATTCAAAAGAAATATTTTGACTTTACCCCCCCCCAAGCTAAATCAATCAATAAGGGATTCATAAGTATAGTTATTAAATTCAAATTAGTATGGCACAAGGCCATAGATCTAGCTCTGATGGCTCTGGATCAAGCTGTTTTCAGTGCATTTAGCTCAGTCATGTGCAAATTGTAGCCTTCAGACAACATGCTGCCTATTTGGCTTTCTGAATGGCTTGCTTAAATTCATGAAGAAAATAATGTTTATAAAAATTTTATTAATTTCCTTTTTTCTTCACTTGTTCACTGACACACTCTCTCATAAATAACTACATACGTAAACAAGATGAAGTACAATATTTCTTGAATCTTATAATCTTTTGTTGACAATTTCTCATTATTTTAAGTCATCAGCAAATTTCACTAAGGAAGATCATACACGTAAACCTCTTTTGATTTAGAAACACCAAATGTTCAAAATAATTTTTTTTCTCTGGAGGAGAAATTTTTATTTGGATAAAAATTTTTTTTTTTTTGTATTTTCATATGAATAAATTACAAATTAATAAAATGCAGTGAAGAGTATTAATCAGTTATCAGTGATAATATTAAGATTTCAGCATTCTAATTAAAGAAAAAAATCTTTTCTGTTGCCCCATTTCTAAGGCAGATGCACACATATTTTGGTCTTCCATAGTGAAAATGGTTGAAACACTTTCAACAAAAAATTACCTTGAATCGTTTTAATAATGTAGCCTGCCATATGATCTCATGCAGCTCACAATTTGGAAAATGTTGCTCATGCATGATTGAGATTTTTTTAATTATCATTTTTTTTTTTTTTATTATTAATGGTTTACCTAATACAAAGCCCAAGAGCCTGTCAAGGTAGAAGGTTACCGATTGAGGTTGTTGCATGAGTAAGTGGAGGTGAGAACTGCAGTTTATGAGGATATATAGGAAAGATAATGGTTAAGCCTAGACTAGAAGAGATTAAGATTGTAGTGATCGGGGAAGCATCCTCTCGGGAGTCTGTTTCACAAAGTAGTGTTTCTTGGCAAGCTGTCCTCCAAATGGAACTTCCTTCTTACTAACAGGATATAAAAGGAATGGGGATAGTTCATCCCAGTGTATGTAGTATGGTGGAACTATTGAAGATACATCATCTGAACATTTGTTTGTGGGGAAAGGGGATGTAGAGTGGAAAATAATAGATTCAGGAGATTGGAAAGTGAGGACCAGGCAGCAATAATCCATTTTGTGTCTGATCTGGATCTTGTAAAGATAAAGAATATCAAGGACTCAGATATCTACTGGAGTGATACAAAGAACTGACCATTTTACCAGTATATTTAGTGATGGTTTGTACTTAGGAGTTTTACTTGATGGGTGAGGTTGAACTTCCTATAGGTGTTCAAGGCAATGAGGCCTCCTTGAGAGAACAAGCATTCATCATGACAGGTGAACATCTAGAAAGAGCTAGAAGCTGATTTACAAGAGTTAAATCCACTGAAAATGAGTGAGATTGCTCAAGCTAATTTGACAACTTTAATAACAGCTGCATTTCAATACTGAAAGTATTGTTACTTGAGGTTTAAAAAAAAAAAAAAGGGTTTATTTAGGCTTATTTTATTACTTTTTATTCCAATATTTTTCTTGGCCCATTTAGCATTTAAATTGCAAGAATATAAAGTAAACATTTTTTGAAATGAGAGATGAACATGTTTTCTGTCATATTCTTTATTATTTTGGCTAGCAAATCAATGTTTAATCTTTGGTGCTACCAATGTTTTTAAAAAGATAAAGCTGCCAGGGGGACATACAGTTGGGTGTGAAGTTACTTTTTTAACCTAAACTTGCAACTTAAACAGATTATCTAAAAATATGATAAAAAAAAAAAAGGGGGGAACTTGTGTAAACTAAAAATGGTAAGTACAAATTAAGCATTAGCACTCTAAAGATGATTTATTCCCAAAGCAAAATATTTGTACTACAATTGTAGGCAACTATTTGCTGAAGAAATGTTATATTTGAATCCCATAGTTGTGTTAGCATGTCCTGCTATAGTAACAGCGAACATCACTTGGCTTGAAATTCAGAATGACGCCACTACAGTTGAGGAGGTAGAGTTAAAATTAATACATGCAAATAATGTAGAGTGTTAAAGGTTAAATTACCAGGTGCATTTCTTGGTGCCATTTGAAATCTACCAAATCTTTAACAATGAAAACTTTGGCATATCTTCCAGAATAATATATGGTAAGGAATATGAAACTGGTCATTCATGTTGGTGAAAATATAGATGTTGTGGGTTTGAATCAAGACAAATGTTGAAGATAACTAGGATGAATATTTTATACCCTCTGCATGTGACAGACACATAGCATAACCCCTCTTCCACACACACAAGAGAATGACATTATCTCACAATATTAAATGACTTGTGGCCCACAGCAAAAGCAAGGAAATATAGCTAAATATAGAAAATCAACACTGCTGAAAGAATGTCAACTGATAACTTAAAACTGGTCTGCAAGTTTCCACCTATAATAAGACCAAAGAATGATGCTTTTACATGCTTATCTTGCAAGCTATTGTCAATCAGATTTTAAATTAGATTTTGCTCATTTAGATTTACTTTGGGACACATCTATTGGAAAATTTAGTAAATGGTTTACTACGAATTTTAATAAATTGAATTTCACTTGTTCTAAATGTAAAATAAATTATATTTTCAATTTCTTTGATTTTTTTTTTTTTTACACTTTTAAGTCAAAATAAAAATTTTAGAAAATATTTTTAAAACATTCCAAAGTTGGCTCAGTCTAATAAGTATCTAATTATTGGAAATAATAATGACAAAGTCAGATATTTGTTGGACTAAGCTAACTTTCTTTGCATATTTGTATTTTTAGTGATACTATCTTTTAGGACTTTGTAGATAGTGTGGTCTACATGGTATAAAAAATAAATAAATAAATAAATAAAAAATAAAAGAATACTCAACTGTCATCAAGATGTTTTACCTTCTGATATGGACATTATATTCATTAAAAGGCTAAGCAGAATTTTGAAGTTGCTCCATTTATCAAAGTTTTCAGAATTGCTTAAAAGATCAGCAACATCTTGACTTCTACACTGACCACTCATTGGAAATACACAACTATCCAAGTACATAGCAAGCCCTGAAGAAATTATTGACATTAACTAGGCTTCAATAAGAATTCACAAGTCCAAAAAGGGAGGAAATTAGACAAAGAAGATTATGTTACACCAATCTTTTAAGGAAAATATGATCAGTATGCATGCCCAGAAAAATCAGCATTTCTGATGCAACTGACTCACTTAGCAGGCTTTGTTATAGAATTTTTGGCTGTTAGCTTTCTTACTTAAAAGGCCATTAACTGACATTTTTTTTTTGACAGTTACAAGTAAAAATTAAAAAAGAAAAAAAAAAAAGATAAAAGAAAAAAAAAAAAAATTTCAGGATTGGCAAATGGACTACAGATCGATTCAAAAGGCTCAGCTGTAAAATGTCCTCATTTTTGAAGGCTAAAATCATTGATCTTTTCTTTTTCTTAAAGTATTTCATAAAAGGTTTTGAAATCATCTATAAGTTTTCAATGAAAGTGCATTGACTTTTTATATTTGGTGCTAGGTACAAGTCCGTGATGCTTGAGTCGACGCACAGCTTCTCGAAGATGTTTTGGTTGGAGAGGTCCACTATCCTTCCACTGTTCCAGAACATCCAAGGCTAGAAAGAGAAACAAAGAAATAAATTCAATGATATTTAAACTTCACTTAAGATATACCAGAAATAAAAGTAAATAAATATATCTTTGTTGGCTGGCTGCTAATATCTAAGGATGCCTGTCTAATAGGGCAGCTAGCCAATCCTTGTTGTCAACACCTGTTCAAGCACATTTGTTTGTTCAACAGGCCAGTATTCTCAAACACTCAGTCATGATGACTTGTGAATTCATGCTAGATCAATCATCGATTGCTCTCAAATAGTTCACGAGGCTTGGGTCAACCCGTGGTATGGTTTTCAGACATTTTTTTAAAAGGTGTTGTATACTGGGATATGTACTATACAGATGATAAAGATTTTATAAGATCAGAAGGAAATAATGCCATTTTTTTTTTTTTAAGTCTGGCTCAATCAAAAAAAAAAAAATATAGGCAAAAATTTTCTGGGGAATAATTTTGTAAATTAATGTTCTTTAGACCTTCCTTAAGCTGCAACATTTGTCAGAAAATTGAAGATGTTTTTATTGATTTAAAAGTGGGCCTTGTTTATAATATAAATGTGCCAAATCGATCCCTGACTTTTACAGAGTTAAGTGTACATTTTTTTTTAATTCACAAATGTGTCTTGAAAATGTGCTAATATCATTGATATCTGCTTATTTTCTTATATACATCTGTTTGTGCTTTAATGACTTTAGTAAATTTCTGGTTTAAAATATTTTCTTAAAACAAACCCCCAACAAGTCTTTTTATGTGCAGATATCAATAATGTAAGCAGTTTCAAACCTGACATTTGTAAACAAATGGCTGAAAGTCAGGGATCGATTTTACACTGAATTGATATTATTACATCTAAAATGTTAAAATAAAAATATTTTTCAATTTTGACAAGGAAGGTGTAGAGAATACAAATCAACAAAATTTATTCTGCAGAGAATTTTTCATTAATTTTTTTTTGTAGATATAAAATGTGCCAATGACTGTCAATTTTCACAGGTGGACCTCTTCTGGTTTCTTGCTTTCTAGTCAACTTTGATCTTCAAAAATTTAAATGCAATGTTAATTGTTATTTTCTATCTTCTTAATTCCTGTTCTTTTATTGTTCTCTCTCCTTAATGTTTTTCTTTTTCTCATATCTTCTCACCCAGTAATCCATTGCATCTTAGTTGTTTTATTGTTTTGCTTGGGGTGAAATGATAAATAAAAAAATGAAAAAGAAAATAACTACAGATATTACCAAGTCCTGTTTACAAGAACTGTAGTTTTACAAAGATTTTTAACTTTTTCTATCCGCTTTTACTTTTCTCCCTCCCAAATTATTTCTAGACTCAAGGAAATATACATTTTGTAGTATACAAGCAAAAACAATGTACGAAAATAACAGAATGTGTTTGTTGGCATATTAAAAACTATAATCTAGTATTAAGACTGTATTGAATCAATTACTTAGCAAGAAAAGTTGGTTCCCTGTATTGTACCAGAAAATTTTTCACATCCGAATCCATCTTGCACATTTATAAATCTACCATTCATCCGTGCATTGAATACTGTTGCCATATTTGGTCTGGTGCTTCTGCTGTACATCTTGAGGTTCTTGACAAAAGTGAAAGAAGGATCTGCAATGTAAATCGATCCTGACCAGGCATCTCGACTTCAGTCACTTGGCATTCTTTTCTTACCTTTTCTACAAATATGTTCATGACAACTCTTCTGACAAGCTTTTTCCCCTGGTACCCCAAATGCATGAATTTAAGCGTGCTACAAGCTCAACATCTAGGTCCCACCCTTTTACTGTTGTAATAGCTAAATACAACTGCCAATTCTACTCCAACAGTTTCTTTTCTTTCACTTCCCACCTGTGGAATTCTTGTTTTCTTGCTTCCCCGATAAATAAAATCTTCAAAAATTTAAATGCAACAGCAATTGCCATCTTCTGTCTTCTTGAATCCCGTTCATCTTTTGTCCTTTCCTCAATCCTTGATATTCTCATTCTTTTCTTTCACTTTCATTCCCCATAAGCCCCCTTGTGCACTAGTGGCATTACTGCCTTGCTTGGGGTGAAATGATTAAAAACAAAGTCCTAATGATGGCAAAAAAGGTCATTTAATTTACACAACAAATATCTTTCAACATAATCCCATTCAATGCAATGAATTCATTATTGAATACTGATCACAATAGATCAGACATTATATAGTGAAAATTTCAGATCAAAATTCAGCTAATAACATACAAAGCCACAGACTTACCAAATTAATCTCACACACATGAAATAATAATAATAATATACATAGATTAATTATTAAGTTTTGACTTGTTTCATTCATCTTCTCAATGACTTTTATCCTGATATTCAATGTTGATTATCTTCCAACATGAAATCAGAATAAAGAATTCGTATCTTATATCCTGGAACATTGTAATGTTGTTCGTGTTAGACAATCAGTTCAATCACACGGATGAATGGTCAACATTCAACTTTGAATATTGTGGTTAAAAATAAAACAAAACACGAGATAAAGAAAATTATTCAAAAGATTTATAACTGAAAATTCAAATAAATTTATTGCGAATACAAAAATGAAGAAAAAGAAAAAAAAACATTTAAAAATAACAAAGAGAAAATAAGCCTGGCTGGTGAACAAGCATGATAGATAAGAGGACTGATTGGATTTTGTTTCTAAAATATTTTTAGGTTTACAAAAAAAGGGCAATGGAATAATAATAAAAATGCACTAATTAAACAGGACTACTACTAAAGGTCTAGCAGTCAATCCTATGTAAAAGCATATTAAGTTTACTGAACCAAAATCTTTCATTTTATCATAAATTTCAGTATACACACACAAAAGTTCCAAAAAGAACACATTTTAAATTGCTTAAAAAGACAAAAGATATTCAAATATATTAACAAGTAATATTTCAGTATTTATATACAACAAACAGTTATTTAAAATGATACATATGAGTGGAATATTACAATGACACATTTATTGGATAAGCAAAATCATGTTTATTCAGTTTATTAATTAAGAATAAGACATTTTTTTCTTCAACATTAATATATTTATTATTTTGCCATTTTTTAAACAAATTCATGATTCCATCTTCAATTTTTTTCCTTCTCTAGACTTTTCATAGTGCTCTAGAAAAGTAATAATTTTTCATTAAGAGGATACTGTAAAGACTGGAATAAATAAAGGTACAATTTCCGTAAAAATGGTGGAACATCCTAACCAAACTGTACAATTTTTCTCTGGTTTCCAAAGAAACCTACAGACTACTGTCATCCTGAATATTATGTCCTTTCTCTTAATTCTGGAGACACTTTTTATCAATGACAACTTTCAGTTGGCAGAAGTACATGCTCAAATCAATTTTTTTCCAGATGGAACTCGCAGTAAAGGACTCCCTTCCAATACCACACAGTATCACATTCTTTGGAGGAAGACTGTCCTTTGATATGGTCAGTGGTGGTTGATTTCAGTTGCATAATTTCTTGCATCCTACGTTGTTGTGATGTATTCCCTTTTCATTGCTCATCACAAAAATATCAGGTTTTTTTACTGCAAGAAAATCTGCCTAGTCAGTGATGAATCAAAAGACATGATCACCTAAGCATGTATCACATACAGCACTTAACTGAGTGAAGCTGTTGCAAATGATTTTCAGTGCTTGATTTGGATAATTTGAAGATAATGAATATCTCTCCTGCATCATGTAATATTGACTGAAGCATTGTCCTGTGAGAAATCTCCAATAAAAAGCTTTTCAAGCCATTTTGATACATTTAATAGTTCATAGTACTTTCTCAATAAACAAGTTATTATTTACCATTTGAACTAAATTTTTATCTTCTTTAAAATGAAAAAGCAAAATATTCCTGAGAACATCATTTTCTTCCCTCTTCAACAATAAAACAAAAGTAAACTACTTTTGACAAATTTAAAAACACCATTATGGCAGCTGTCACAATATAATAAAAAACAATTTTCAGAATGAAGATGATTACAACTAAACACGCCTAATGCCATCTGTTGATAAATATAGAACAATCTGACCAATTCAATAATTATATTTCTAATGTATTGGTTACAGAATATTTTTTTAAACTGTTTTATAGTGAAATGGACCCATCTATTGCTGGTGATTTATAAGCTGTGGTACTGTCGTCTTTTTTTCAGTTGTAATCTTACTACTTCCTGAAACAAATATATGTAAAGGCTTGTAACACAGATATTCAGTTAAGTGTCTTTCACATTGGCTAAAATAGTACCATTGCAGAAGACAGAATCATAATAGAAAGACATCTCTATAGTATACAGGCAACGTGTTTCAGTAAAAGAATTTTCATTGTATATTGAATTCCAAATATCAACTCACACAGACGATAACTCATAATAATACAAACATTCATGGTTATTGATTCACACAGAGAGAAAAAGAGGAGGATGAGGCAGGATAGAAAGTGTTGGGTGGGTAAGCTTACCTTCTTCAACAACTTCTCCTACAAAAACTTTTGCAATACCTGACATTGCAATGACAACATTCTGTGAAACTGAGGAACCAGTGATAGATTGCATTAGCTGAAAGCAAAAAATAAAACAGGTTGTAAGATCTTGCCAATGGTAAACATCAGGTTAAAAAGTAGAGCAGCAGACTGGAGGTCAAGTCATCTCAAGTTCTTTTTGATGCTTATAAGTAATTATTAAGCGTTTTTCAGCTTTCTTTATAGGTATTCCAGAAAAAACCAAGATATCTTTGATTTTTCACTAGTCTTCTATCAGTGACTCAATTCTAAATAGGAATATTAATCTCATAATGTTTAAAAACATACTCACCAAATGCAAATAAGTGAATTGGACAAATAACCTGTCACTTGAAAACAGAAATGCCCAGTTTTCAAATTGTTGACCTATTAATGAACTTCTTGACCACTGTATATTTTAAGTTATATATAACAAGGAAAAAAAAAACGGCAGTTATGAACCTTTGGAAATCTGAATGAGAGGGATGTGCTTAAAAGACAGTATAGAAACTTTGCTTAATTGACAGGGGTTAAAAGTGCATTGGATCTAACAAAAGTTTCTCTTGCAAAAGTGGACACAGGTTCGAATCCTGATGAAGAGTGCTTTTCTTCTTTAAAAAGATTTCCCAAATATACAGGCTGATAGACAAAAATAAATATACTGTTTAAAATAAATTAACGGAGTGTCTACTCAAATATGGGTATCCACTGAAAAATAACATTAAAAGTGATGAAAAAAAAAAAAAAAAAAAAAAAAATGTTGGATTAATAAATAAAAAATCTTTAGAATTTACCCAGAAGAAAATTGTTTTTAGATTATGACATTTAAGAGGATAAAAGAATGAACCTGGGCTGGAAATTGACATTGTTCTATCATCCCAGGGGTGATGGAATACAAGTTTGTGACAACCACTTATATCTTTTGGAATGGCAAAAGGTTTTTTTTTTTAAATTAAAATTCCATTATATCTGTTCTATAAGAACAAATTCTTGTTTCTCACAAACAATTCTCAAGCTTTTAATAAATAGGGTGTACATACACCCCCACCCAGAAAAAACAAAACTTAAGTGCTTCTTTTTAAACTGTTGAATGCAAAATGAATGTTGAAAGACTTAAATTTAGACATTTACAATATTTATCTCTGAATGTGAAAGACATGAAGATGAACTTTTTCCTTAATAAAAAAAGCAGAAAAAAAAAAAAAAACAAAAAACAAAAAAAAAAAACTTGATTGAAACATTAACAAACCCCATTTATGTTTTAGGCTTTCTATCAGAAATAAAAAAGAATTTTAAAAATGATAAACAATCACAGAAAATTTAGTAATGACATGAGGCATTTTTTGATAAAGACTTTAAAACATTTTGGAATGCGCTAATATTATATATATATATATATATATATATATATATATATAAATGAAAAAGCATAATTCTTAAAGTATGATAAAAGTTATTCTGAACATAAAAACTGACATATTTAGAAAATATCTGTAGCAAATTATTCAAGGGAATTCAACAGAAATGTTTAAAGTTGTGCATTTTATAAAAAATTACAGTGAAATTTAACAAATTTCTTTTCGCATGAATACATTGTTTTATTTTTTAACTTTTTTTTTTAATTTCTTTGACAATCTGAACTACTTGTATTCAGAACAAAATATTTAAAGACTGAATAAGTTAAAATATATTTTTCTCCTAAATATTTTAATGGTGTTTTATTATGCTGGGAAGAACTGCAAATGATAAAAAAATTAAAAAGAAAAAACATCCATATTTTGGGACAATTCTAGAATATAGTGAAACAAATTAGTCTAGAAACCTGCAAATACCTTCAGCTGTGGCACAAAAAGAGCCAGATTATCTTATAGACTAGTGTAGGCTGCAAACTGGGGTCCCTCATGCTTTTTCTTTTTTAAGTTCAGAATGTTTAAATCTTATAAATTTTTATAAAGCAGTGATATTAAGTTTTTTTAGATGTTATAACTTCTAAATAGTTTCAGAAACTGAAATGATATCAATATGACAAACTCATATTTATTTTGATTGTTTTATTGTAATAATGCTGGTTATAATAAATCTGTTTTTTTTTTAGTTTTTTTTTTACTAATTATGTTGAAATATTTGCTAATTCAGTTTACAATAGTAAAATAGTGATATTTTTTAAATATTATTTTTATTGACAAACAAAACCTAGATATTCTAGTTTATTTAAAGAATTTTTAATAAGTTTACTTATGTAAATGCCAGTAAAATATATCAAGTAAAAAAATATTCAAGATGGGTGCAGGCGAGTTAGAGGATGGCTCTATCTGAGGGGAGCCCCTAATTTCATTAACCTAGGTTCACCAAAAGGTCATAATCCATCTCTGCATACAAGTGAGCTGAGCTTATATGATCTTTACTTTCTACACAAAAGGATCAGATAGTTTTCGGTTAGTTAGGATTATATGTTCATAGTATGTAGCAAGAAAGAGAACAACTTACCCTTTTGATGGCTGCTTTAGGAAATGCAGCCCGCCTGTACATTTCATAACGATTAAGTTGATCTTCAGAAAAATTTGATACAAGAACTCTACAAAAGAGAATGCAAAATATATTCATTTAATGAGTGAAGAATGAGTTGTACATTTATTGTGCTTCCAAAATCAATTTAGATATTGAGCACAACAAGAGTAGGTGATTAGAATTGGTCTTGCCTTTACATGTGGGTGATAGTGGGTTTAATTTATGAAAGAGAACTCAACAGTTTAACAGAGTTTGACTAAAACTTGGCATGTGGGTTAATTTAACAAATTGATAACAACAGATTTAAGATTATTTACATTATTTGGACTATTGTCTTCATCTTTGTCACCATATTTATTACAACGTTTCAGTTGTTGTATGCTCCAGCCTTCTTCAGGTGGTTGGAATGTCAAACTGAACCCTTTATTTCACTCACTGGGGAACTCAGAGTTCTGCACTGCCTTAACCGGGTATTGAACTCACACTCTTTGGATCCTGTCACTGGATCAAACTAACACCTTTATCCACTGTGCCATGTGTCACAAAGTGGAGAACTTTCAGAGGGAAATTAACAGGAGATAACTGATAACTGACATCCATTAAACATGGCACGTAGAACTAGAACAGTCTACCCCAGTGAGCGAAATAAAGGGTTAATTCAACATTCCAACCACCCGAAGAAGGCTGGAGCATACAATGGCCGAAATGTTCTAATAAATATGGTGACAAAGATGAGGACAATAGTCCGAATAATGTAAATAGTGTACATAATACCTCATCTCAGAAATATAGACAGATACTGAAAGGCCAAAACTTTGTAATAAATATGGTGACAAAGGTGCGGAGAATAGTCTGAATAATGTAAATAATGTACATAATACCTCATCTCAGAAATATAGACAGATACAGATTTAAGACTTGACAGTTTTTTAAAATTTTGATAAGTGTATATGTTAAAGAAATCAGTTCTTATTTCTTCTGTAATTTTGGGGAGCATTAAGGTTATTTCAAGAGTTGTCTGAATTATCAAATTATTGCTCACTCTGTCCTCACTGAGTCCAAGTCCCCCAGCCCAAGGATAGAATTCATAATTTAATTACTATTCATTAACAAATTCATGAAGCAATGTTTTAATCCACTAGGCTACCGAAACGTGCTGAGAACTAATTGTGTAATACTAAAATAAAAACTGGAACAAAAATAATCTACACCTGATTGCTGAAAGCAGAAAGATTTTCTTACAAATAATCATCAAGCAGATGCAGAAGTTCAAATATCTGGGTAAGTGTCTTAACAGAGGATGGAAAATGTGACACTGAGATCCAAACACGCATTGGACTAATGAAAGACGTATTCCAAAAACTAAGCAAAGTGTTGAGAAACGATAAAAATTGGTAAAAAAAAAAAAAAAAAAAAAAAAAAAATCAAAGAGTGTTGGGTTGCTATGTAACATCCATCCTCTTATATGGCAATGAATGATGGACAATTTCCCCATGGATGAGGAGAAAACTAGAAGCAACAGAAATATGGTTTGGCAGAAAGATACTGAAAATCCCATGGATAGACAGATGAAAAAAAAACAAAAAACTCCAAATCAGGAAAATCAACTGAAATTCCTTGGATACATAATGAGTCAATGAGGAAAGATGGCTTGGAAAACATAACACTCAAGAGGGGCATATTGAGGACAAGAAAAATAGAGGAAAGCAGTGAGCCATTTAATGCTTAAATGAATGGTAGAATGGTTTGTAGATGGATGGGTGTAGCAAAGGATGAAAAACTATTAAAAGCCACGAGAGGTAGGAAGTTGTGGAGAGTCATGATCGCATATGACCTGACGGGACGTAGCACACAGAAGAAAAAGAAATAATAATATCATTTTTTTTCTTTTTTTTTTGAAAGATCTAGTTAATTATTTTAAACCTTAAAAATTTACTATTTTCTACAAAACAAATGTCTGGGATAATTATTTTTCGAAATTTTTTAATCCTTTCTAGCACATTCAAAATTTTAGTTAAATTCCACATTAGTCTTTAACTCCCTTCAAAAAAATGTATTCTTCTCTAAAAAGTCTTTAACTAATCATCATCTCATTTTTGCAAATCCGATCTTTTTATTGGATAATAAGCACCAAAGTGTAGTAAATTTCCAAACAAATCCTATTTCCCGCCAAGCTCCTTGGAGCCGATTTTGCTACACAAAAATTTATAAATTTAACCACATGACTCAATTTAGACAATCAACCACATGATTCCAATGAGATTCTACTAAATTCCATGCGTGACAATTCACTGACTCACACACCACATTGAAATCTCAGCAAACTTTCATCAACCATTGTCCGCATTCACAGTTGACTTGGAAAGTGAAACAATTTCATTAAAAAAAGTAATTGTATATTTCACCAACTTAGCTTAACATTCAAAGGCAAGCAACTCTTGATAACATTTCTTACTTGTAAATTACACATGTACACACACTGATAAATGGACAAACACATATGATTTCTTTCCTTGCAGGAACCAAACAATTTTAAATTCATCAACAATCAAAAAGTACCAACATTTCTTAACAACATTCCTGCACAAACATTTCTTATGACATTATCTTAATTGTTATAACAACAAACATTGTAATTATCGTTACATGTATATTTTATTGTTGATATAAAATTTCTTTAATGTTAAATCTGCACCAGCAATATTTAGTATTTTCTTGCCATGCAATTTGTTCTTAAATTGTTTGTATAACCAATATTTTGTGGGATACGGACGCTATAAGCACACAAACTTCACCTTACTTAATTTTGCCTTCTGATATATTTCACTCCGTGTACATCCTGCAACAACGTCAGCAGAATGATAAAGGTAATTTGGTAAATTTCTATTTTAACACCTACACTAAATATCCCTTAAAATTTTCCAAAATTGTCATAATTCCATGCAAATGTACATGCTGAACTTGAATTAACAATTAAATTACGAAGAAACCTACTGTTTTGGAGTTATCGATAAGAAAGAAATTGGACTTCTTGTTGGTCATTCGTCCCCCATTACTGCCATAGTGTTTAGTAATACAGTGCGGGGTACTTACGCTGGCGTAATCAGAAATTGTGGTCTATTTACTTCTTTTACAGCTATATCTCTTTTTGAAATCACTACGCATTATCGTAATATTTTTTTCCTTTTTGATAAGTGTAGTCTTATTTATAACAGGGAACTTTAAACAAAAACAAATTAAATAATACAATAAAACCTTTTTTTCTGTGTAGAATAGCAAGGACAAATTAAAAGAAGAAATTAAATAATGGAAATAAAACATTTTTTTTTATTTTAAAATTGAAAATAAAACAAAAATTAATGCAAAAACTTGGTAAAGTAGAAGGGTTGATTGTATTATTTAATTTTTTTTTTAATTTGTCCCTTTTCTAACCCTAAAGTTAATCTGTGTAGAAAAGGAGACAAATTAAAAAAAAAAAAAAAAAAAATTAAATAATACAATAAACCAGGTTAAGGTGTTAAGGTTAGGGATGGGATTTTCTGTGTAGAAAAGGGGACAAATTAAAAAATAAAAGACATTAAATAATTTACCAAGTTTGTGCATTAAATTTTTTTATTTTCAATTTTAAAATATAAAAAATGCTTTATTTTTATTATTTAATTTGTTCTTTTAATTTGTCATTGCTATTCGAAACGGAAAAAAGGTTCCCTATTGTATTATTTAATTTGTTTTTGTTATAAATAAAACTACACTTCCCAAAACATTACATTCCTTTATGGTAGAGTGTAGTGATTTTCTGCAAGGAAAGTCTGTAAAAGAAGTAAATATGCCAAAGGCAAGCGCAAGTGCACCGTACCGTATTAAATACTATGGCAGTAATAGGGGACGAATGACCAACAAAAAGTCCGATTTTTTTTCTTGTCGTTAACTCCAAAACGGTGGGTTTCTTCATAATTTACTTGTTAATTTGAGTTCAGCATGTACATTTGCACGGAATTATGCCGATTTTGGAAAATTTTAATGGCTATTTAGCTCGGGTGTTAAAATAGAAATTTACCGGTAATTTTTTGCCCTTTTTTTCGGTGAAAAAAACATTGACTTGGAAATTCTTGCGAAAAATCAAATAGTTGTCGGATTTTAATAAAACTTTTAGAACATATTCAGAAATGAATGACATTGTCATTATTTTTTTTAAATTTTGGCGGGTAATTTGCAATTCAAGTTCTAATAAAAATTTCCCGAATATATTAGAAACTGAAAGCGGGGCTCGAGTCTGCAAATTACCCCCCCCCCCACACACACACACCAATTTTTTATTTTTAAGAAAATCTTGGTAAAAAACACATTTTTATTTATTTATTTTTTTATTTTTTTTTTTTTTTTTACATATGTTACCTACCACCCACCCACTTAAATTCGAGAAATTAATTTTTTTTCAAATAAAGCTAAAATTTAACTTTAGAAGATATTTTTATTCAAAATACATTTTTTTTGTTTGTTTAGTTTTTAAAGTCCGTGGAGATAGGTACCTACTTTTTGGCATTGCTTTTGGTCAGGTTTCTTTTAGGATCATACACAAAGCAAAAATGTTATCAAAATAAAGTATTTTCATTCAGACTAGTGAATTTTACTAACCCCAAAAAGTAAGAAAAATAATTCCACCTCTATTCTAAATATAAAAAAAAAATTATTTTTTAAATTTAATTTTTATAAAATTTATTAAAATTAAAAAAAAATGTTGAAAGAATAAAGCAACATACGAACCATAATTTTAATAAAAACTTACTGCATTTTGAGACGTTCTTCGTGTTTTTCACTTTTCTGTTTGGCAGAGGATTGCTCATCACTTCCATCGTCTTCTAGTTTCCGTTTTTCTCCAGAACTGGCTTGATTATTCTTCTCTTTTTCATCTTCTTTTGCTTCAATCTTTTCAACAGCAGCAGAATTATTACCTGTTGAAGTTGGCGGTACAACAGTATCACAACTTACTTCTCCAGTTCCCTTATTACAAGAAGAAGAGGCTGTACCCTCTTCGACCTCGGGGCTTGTCTTATTTTCTGATTTACAATCGGGCAATCGATTGATTTCATTATTCTCTAAACCCGGGAGAACTGCCGCCTTCGAAGATGACGGATGATCATTTGATTGAGTCTGTCCCAGCTGCTGAGTAATTACTGAAGAAGAAGGCCCTTGTGCCAATGCTGGTGTATTTGTCGGTGGTTTCTGAGGTAATATATCTTCTGTGGAGGAACAAGAGCTTGCGGTGTTGGGAAAAAGCGCCACGACAGCCGAATTATTGGGTCCTGTTGATGTTTGGTTGCAACCGACATTACTGCCGGGACCAGGTGTTCCTTTTTCATTTTCTTCGGGCTTTGTATCAACGCGGTTTAAAATATTTGTCATGTCTTCATCGTGCGGATGTAAAGTGGAATTTGCACTAAAACTCAATTCATCTATTATTGATTTTCCTGTTAGATTATGTTTGGGATCCATTTAGTAAAACATAAAATCAATTCTACACGTTGCCGCAACTGTTTATTTTGTTGCTAACGGAAACGCAAAGCATTATGGGTAACATGAAAAAAAGCAGATTATCTCCCTTTAATTTTTGGCTTAAAATTATATATGATTGTTACACACTCACTACATTATATACGACTGAGTTTAATTAATCAGCTCGTAGAAATAGAGAGGTGGGGGTGAATAATTTTTATATATTAGCAATTATTAAACCTGAATCTACATTTATTTGACACAATCGAAAAAGACTTTCTAACTTAATAGACTAATTCACTCAAATACAGGTAAAATTTTGGATGGAAATAATTTTTATTTTAATTTTTTAATAATCATTGTGGGTTAGCATTTTTTTTTCTAGAGTTTTTTAGGCCATGACAATTTTCAGAATCGAAAAATATTGATCTGTTATCGTTTTAGAACGGGATGGGTTCTATTTATCAAGACATACAGGATGGTCCGAAAGTTTTCTCACAACTACATATAATTTTCTATTTCAGATGGCTGACATGGATGTGAGACATGACTTTGTATTTCTTGTTCTTATATTGTTCTTATTACTCTAGTCTTTGGTGGGGGTAGCAAAAAAATCAAAAGATAGATATGTACATTTTTCCTATCTTAAATAAAAGAAAATATCTACAGGGTGGTCCGAAAGTTTTGTTAACCCTACATAAGATAATTTTCGATTTCAGATGGCTGACACAAGCTCCTACAGTTTGGAAGAGAGGTTGCTTGCAAGTTTATAGGCACATGATTGTGTGTATTCTGGCAAGAGCATGGAAGATGTGCAATATGGCTTCACTACAAGATTCAGCAAACCAGCTCCTCCAAAGAGGACGATACTGTGATGGGGACATAAACTGTTTCTCACAAGATCAATTAAGGACAAACTGAGGACAGGACGATCCTCAACATGAAGGGTCACACATGCAGAGGTGGAGGCATCTTTGCTACAATCATCCAAGAAGTCATTATGGAAATGGTCTTCTGAGCTAGAAATTTCCAAAACCCCAATGTTAACACACATGACAAAGGATTTTGATTTGAAATCGTTTAATACATCAGACGTCAATGAAGTAAGTGATAATGACATGGACAAAAGACGTGTGGCATGTGGACGATTACTTAATTTATTTCCGATAATCCCAAAATCTGGAAAGGTGTTTTTCTCGAATGAATGTGCAATTTGAAGTGGAAGGGCTAGGAATATTTATTTCTGGAGCAAAGAAAATCCGCACTTTTATGAAGAAGTGGAGAAAAAGTAAAAAAAAAACCTTCCGCATGTAATGATTTGGGCTGCCATATCGAGTAATCACTTGATAGGATCCTATTTCTTCAAAGATCTCTGTTAACCAGCAGGTTGAATGTTGACCTAAATGATTGTTGATTTCAACAAGATGATGCCTCACTCCTCTATGCTATCAGCGTCAAATCAATCCCTAACTTTTACACTACAGAGTTATTGACCTTTTTAGCTAACTCACTTAACTGTCATTTACAAATGTCCAGTTCAAAAAGTGTTTTAATATCATTGATGTCTGCATGTTTCATTTTTTAATTTTATGATTTTTTTAAGCATTTTTAATGGGACTTCCCCAGAAGCACATACACACTTGAGGTCGATAATTATTTATTTTAAATTAAAAATAAATGAATATATAATCCTTTGATGACACTAATATTCAGAGAACTTAAAACGAATACTCAGTTACTTATTTTAGTGCATCATTTTACTTACAATTATTGCCATGTTATGCAAACAGTCAGTGCATTATCTATATATAAAATTTTGTGACATCCATTAGTTCATTCGTCCAGCACACCCACTAGAATAGATTGAAACCAAATTTTTAGGAGAAATGCAAACAGATAAGGGGGTACAAAGTACAGTTTGTTTTACTAGGGTGCATAACTTAGTAGAATAAATTTTCATTAATTTTTTGAAAAAAATTAAAAGTTTAAATATTTGACATATACTCCCACTATTTTAAAAACAATTTAAGGATTAAAATAAATACTTATTTAATAAAAATGCAATATTGTTTTTTGCATATCAAATTGAACGAAACGTAGAGTTTGTAAATCTTGACAAAAGTTGTTAATGATAACTTCCACAATGCTAAATACTGTGAGGATTTCAATGAAAAAATTCTAGTTTCAACGAAATTGGCTGTAAATAATCAACAGTGTCTTTTTATAGCCATTTGTCACTTAGATTTTGCTAAGACTTTTGACATTTATATAAGTAGCAAAATAATCGTTCTAAGTAACACCATTAATTAAAATAAGTGATGAGTAATTTGTTGCATAATTTTATTAATTTATGTAAATTTTTGTTCTTTACTTAGTTAAAAATGCATCTTTGTAACACTACCTAAAATAAACTCTCTTTTTGTCTACAAAACAGTCAAAATCAATAACTGTAAAAGTTGGGATTGATTTGACACTGTATTGATATTTTAAACAGAATCCTTTTCTAAATTGATAACAAATAAATATTTTTGATTTTGAAAATTATTGCAGTCTAAGGAAAATCTAAAGAATGTTAATCTACAAAAAAAATGATTTCCCTGAAAAAATTTCCCATGTTTTTTATTTTTTATGAATGGACTACTCTCCACCAGACAAATAGGGTTACACAACACTCAACAACCTTGAGGTTTACAACACAAAAACACTTTATTAACAGAACGAACAGTCCGACACAAGGTCTCACACACTGTAATCATAATACAAGAAGGGAAGTAATCCAGGTTGCCTAAAACTCCAAGGGGAGTATTCAAGTCTAGGAATTGACTGGCGTGATGGCTTTTTAAAAAAAATTTTATTGGGTGGGGGAATTAGAAATCCGTGGTATAGTCATTAAGGTAAATTGGGTGTCTTTTTGGGTGGGAGCAATGTACGGGTGCTATTCCTGTTTGCATTCTATCAGGTATTATAAGATCATGTTCATCTGGGCAGATAGGTGTGATAAGCAAGATTGTATCATCATCTTCATCACTGTCACCTAAATAGTCACGAGGAACTTTCAGCTTTTGGCTGTCGTGACTGGAAACTTTGTAACTCTGTTTCTGGCGCACTTTGTGTGTACCTGCCCTTAATTGGGAACCAGCAAACTTCCTCACACTTGCCTAACCATCTTGTATAGCAGACACCAGGTAATGCTCATGACCTCTAGTTTTCATGAGGTCTCCATGGGGATAATGTCAACTACCTGTCAAGTCCATACAGTGTCTCTGAAAGTGGTTAGGGGCCTTGCAGTGTTTGCTATGGTCATGATTGGTGAGGTGCTTGTGATGTAGCTTCATCAGGCCCATATCCTCAAAGGTGATGTGTTCATTTGTGAGCTGGTTACAGTGGTACAGAATCTCCTTAGATGAGAGTCCAGATGAACAAATTCTGGCATTCAATCTGCTTGTGGCTATTGTGAGGGAGGCTGATGAGACCTGTCCTCTGGCTGGATCCATTTTGAGAATCTCCTCAACTTTCTGAACAGCTTTCTCTACCATGGGGTTTCTGTTAGGGTTCTTGCAACTGCCTATTTTATGGTGGTGTAGGAGCTTATTGCTTGTGAGAGCTTTAAACCCAGGAGCAGAGTCTGTTCTGATGACAGTGGGTGAATTGTTGATGGGTCTGATTAGTAGGCACATTCTAAGGATGGCATCTCACAGTGTATCCCTTTGCTTGTCTTGTATAAAGAGTGTGACCGTGCATGAGCTGACACATTCTCAGAGTTAAAATCAATTGGCAGTTCACTTTAATTATGTCAACAGCGAACTTGAGACCTAAGGTGTCCAGGGCTGAACTGAAGAACTGACACTAACAGAGAACTCCTTAAAGATGCAGACCATTTCATTTATGCCCCTCCCTAAAACTAGGGTGTATTTAGTGGCTGGTGGGATGACCTAATTTGATATGCAATGCAGTTAGTAGTGCATGGAGGGCATGTTGCAGGATGATGATAGCGTCTCATTGTGGAAAGAGTGGGTCGTTTTGGTGAACCACAAGTAAACTGTCCTGTGCTATTGTGTTAGTGTGCAAGTATCTTTTTACATCTCTGATGTTCATGAGGCATTTAGAAAGGTGTGTACCCTGGGTAAGGTGTGTGTGTGTTCTTCTGAGATCTGGGCAATCGTTTTATATTTTCTTCTATGCTGGATGACTAATGCATGGCAATCTAGCTGATCCTCTGATGATGTCTTCTAGAGATCTACAAAAGACAGCCACATCCTCCTGGTGATGCATAAAAGAGAAAATATGACATGTAGGGTGAGTGCACTCTGCAGTGTTGTGGCTATCGAAGCCAGCAGGTATATTTGCTTTCCTTGCAAGGTGTTGGATGGAAGCCTGGTAACAATCAATGGTTGACATGAATGATGTTACTCTGGAGCTGGTCAAAAACTAACCACAACAAAGTTTTTTGTAGGCTTGTACACATGGCTTGGTATCTGTGAGTACGGTAAGGTGGTGCTCTGACTGGATAATGTAGGAGCTGAAGTGTCTGTCTGACGATTCCGTAGTAAGCTTATGGAGTTTCTCCTTCTCATTAAGGGACACCATATTGTCAGGGTTGATATTTACATTTATGTATTGGTGCGAGCCTTGTGTGGGTAGATGTGTATCCACTGAGGTAGAAGTAGATGGAGAGAACGTTGACACGGCCTGGCAAAAATGTGACCTCCCTGCCAGTTGGGGTACGTCAGTGGTATTGACTTACCTCCACCACTTCTGGTGAGGGTGTGCTGGGGCCAGGTTTTCTCTGATGTGAGATGGTTTGAATCCCATCAGGGCTCAATGGCAAATTCATTATCCACACCACTGTGTAAAGAGAAATCCAGGTATTCTCCGGGCCAAGTGGTCCATTGGGGTCCATTGGCATAGGCCTCTTAAAATGTGGGCTCATCAGACCTGTACTTTTGGGTGAAGTGCCCTTGATCTATACTTGAATTAGGTGTCCCCAATAACTACCTCATCCTTGGCTTGTCTGATGGAAATATTCTGCTGCATGAAGAGAATTCTGGCGAGGATCTCAGGGTCAAGGTCTTCTATGACAAGGCCCTCAAAGTGACACAATCCACCCTCTCCAAGGTGAACCTGGTTTCACTGACAACACTGAGAGGTGAAGAGTCATATGTCTTGCTGACTGGGTAGAATTTGAAATCCTCACACCTAAGTGTCTAGCTGCAGCATGCTGGATCATATTTCTGGTGGCTTCACTGTCTATGATGATCTTGATTGGTTGGTTGTTTGCAAACGCATCAAGTTAGGGAGACTGTTTAGTCTTCACACATCTCAGGGTGGTTTTAGTTTCTTCAATGATGTGCATTTCCTCCAGAGGTTCAGCACATTCAGTGGATTTGCCATCAAGAATGTCTATGATCTGGTGGACTCTGATAATGTACAATTAATCCACCCCAGGAAAGTAGGTGCATGTGCTCAGGTAGTGGTCAATCCTAGGCCTTTTTGCTTGGCTGCATAAGGTGCATACCTTTCTCTTGTGTGTTTGGGCAGATCTCTGGTGTCTGCATTGTAGCGATGTAAATGTCTGGTTTGTGGACATGTTTTCCAGCTCTTCAAGTAAGGTGCCCAACGCCTGAGAAATCTTAGGTTTAATTAAGGCTAAGGTACATAACTTAAATTTTGTCCCATAGCATTGCTTAACTAGCTTTGGCAGGCCTGGGTGGACTAACCATAACCATGTGAGGACAATGAAATTTTCCAATGTGATGTCATCTCTTCCTCCTCTGTGAGCAAGCCACTATGGTGACTTATTTGAGAACCTGGGTGTAACATGGAGTCCTCAGTGAAAGAAAACAGTCTTTGGAAAAAGTCCTCTGGGCGTTCATTTGGTTCCATTTTAACTAGGTACCTCCAAAACTTCTCCACAGGTACCTCCAAAACTTCTCCTGGAGAAGTTTTGGAGGTACCTAATTTTAACCAAGTCAGAGTCCAGTAAATGGGATCCACTGGTTTGGAAGCTATAGTGCTGTCTTATAACTTGCCACATGCTAGCTAGTGATGTGGAGAATTTAATAATGGTATTGCTGGAGATTATTGGACAGTAATTAGCTAACTGGCCCAGCATCATCTCAACCATGTTAATCTTTCGAATGGTGGAGAGTGGGTCTGTCTTCTCTATGGATCTCTGTACCATCATCTGTAAAGCCCTTGTAAAGATGAGAGTGGGATTTTTTCTCCCATGTGCATTCATGAAAAGGGGAAAAATTGTAGTTTAAAGAAAGGCAATAAGTTAAGATATTCCTCCACGACTCAAAAGAGGAGATGGTTTCATTGCTTCTTAGACACCATTGTTTTAGCACTCAAATTCTGGCCATGATGGGGAAGTACTGTACTATATATATATATATATATAGATATATAATTTATATATATTGAACAGTAAAAAATATTAAAAAATTAAAATCTTCAGACACACTGGGTTGTATATTCCGTCGTTTTTATTATTATTTCATTTAGATTACTCAACTAGTTTTGGCCAACATGGCCATCATCAGGAGAAAAATAATTTTCTGCTTGCTGGTAGCAGTGAACTACAGAAATGAATGTCTTGATAGAGAAAATGAACTTTTGTCTGCGGTTTTCATTTGTTTTGATTTTTAATTTTTATTTTTTTTAACATGAATTTTGGTTAGTCCTTGTGTTGGTCAAACAGCCTCTTTTTAAGTTGTTATTTAAGATAAGAGCTGGATGGATCCATGTTGCACTGAATTCTCTTGGTCAGTTTTATAGTTTTATTGGTTCCTGGAAAGGGGATGTGTCTCTGTTAAGTGTGTGTATTATTTAATTCTTGGGGAGTGAGTGAGTATGATGTGTGTAAGCGTGTATATTACTATGAGTGTGTGTTATCATTTGGTTCATTAAGGAGGGAGTGAGTATGATGTGTGTAAGTGTGTATATTCATGTAGGTGTGTGTATAAGTGTGAGGCCTCAACACCTCTGTAAGCATGTCTGTCTTGTGTGGGTGAGAAATGTGGATAGTTGCCGTTGTCTGTCTAAAACATTGAAATGGATAAATTCTGTATTAGTTTTTCGACTGTTTTTTTTGTTTTTGTTTTAGCTTTCACAGTTAAATTTCTATTTCTGACACAAACTTAGTCCACACTCAGGTGTTGAAAAGGCAGACGGCTGATATCTTCGTCTGCCAAAATAGGCTATTCTCTATATGAGGTTGTAGCGATCAAAATCGCCATCACACACACACATACATACAGATCATACGACAAGCATTCATTGGCTAATCTCCTCAAAACTAGCTCGCTGATTGGTCAATTCCAACCAATCAAATCGCCTGCACGTGAGGAATAATATTTTCCCACGCACAAGGCTGGGAGCCTGTCACGTGAGACACAACCTTATATAAACAAAGCACGAATATGTCTCTCTCGTTCTCTTCGTTCATCTTTTTCCTTGCTGCCAAGATGTAGTCTTCAAGAGCTCCCGTCTTAACCGTGCATTCAGATGTTAAAGAACATTGCCAACAACTCTTACAGAATTTTTCGCAAGTCGCCAGTAGAGTCCAGCAAATTTTGCCTGTCAACACAAATAAAACCTATGACTTTACTCACAACATTTCAAACGCACACACAGAATTTTGTAATACAAATATACATATCTCTCTGTGACTTAGCCAAGTTCAATCAACCAGGACTCTGTTAATTTCTCTAACGCAACACACTTTCTGATCAATTGTATCCTTGTGTTATCTATTCTAACAAACAGTCCTTTGTTCTAATATTGATTCCTGAACATTTTTCTCTCATGAGAACTTTCTTTCGAACAATCAAATACAAATCAAAATATGGTAAAAGGGAAGCAACTTCTTTTCCCTTAATCTATACATTGAATACAAATTAGAATGTATATTTCATTAATGTGTTATTTCAATATATACTTGTTGATTCACATTTGGAGTTTTGTTGTTGTCTTGAATCATTTATAACACAAAACATATATGTGCTCAAAGAACACGCAGCCCCATAACAAGGTGATTTGGGATGTTATTGTTTATTCATTATTATTTTTATTTTTGCGAGTGTTGGTATTACCAGTAGCAGTGTCTAAAAAACCATGTGACCTTCTTTGTTGTGGAAAAAGTTTACGCCTATATCGTGTTTTTATACACGACATGGAGTGGGGCGAGCGACGTTAGTGTGTGTGTGTGTGTACTCAACTGTGTCATTAAGTAAGTTGTTATCCAAATTCGGTGGGTTATCCTCCTGTCTGTTTTTATAAGCGTGGAGTATGTGCGTATGTGAGAAGCTGCTACTACGCCAGACAAATAAGATCATACAACATTCAACAACCTTGAGGTTTTTAGAACACAAAGCTGCTTTATTAAAAGCGAGGTGTCACACACTGTAATCATAATACAAAAAGGGAAGTAATCCAGGTTACCTAAGACTCCAAGGGGAGTAATCCAGTCTAGCAATTGTCTGGTGCTATTTAAGTAGTGGTTATTGATTTTTATCATTTCAGAAGGTTGAGGGTTCCATTCATGAATAAGTCAAACTGACTTATTAATTAAAGAGTTTTCTATATCAGGAATGATAAAATGAAGAACAAAAAAGTTTTATGTATTCTTCAGTCTAACGCTTTCATCAAAAGAATCTTATATATGGAGAGAGTGGAGTCAAAATACAATAAATTAAATTATTTTACCTTTTGTTACTCAATTATCCAATTAAATACATTTAAATGATGTTCATTTCTTTTTTTGTTTTGTAAAATGTTATTTAGAGAACAGATTTGTTGGAAAATAATCAAGCAAATCTGATAAACTCTAAACAAAGGAGTCCTTTGATCTTTTAAATTGAATAAGGAAATAAATTGGCCTCTTTAAGAATTTTTTTAAAGATTGAGTAACAGTTAAAATTAGAATATAATAAAAAAAAAAAACATGGCACATGAAACTAGAATAGTCTACCCTAGTGAGCGAAATAAAGGGTTCAGTTCGACATTCCAACCATCTGAAGAAGGCCGGAGCGTACAACAGCCAAAATGTTGTAATAAATATGGTGTGAAAGATAAGGACAATAGTCTGAATAGTGTAAATAGTGTACATAATACCTCATCTCAGAAATATAAACAGATACGAAAAAAAGATTCTCTCAAAAGTCTATCCGATTCCAAGATCCATTTATTTTTAAATATGTCTTGTGAAACTTTTCCTAAGAAAATGCCATTTTTGGTTAAACTTATCATGAGTTAGTTTGAATGCCAGATATAAATAATTTTTGGTTACATAATCCCAAATTTACCAACAATTAAAATAAATTTAATTCTCATGTATGATATACACTCATTTTCATTTTAAAAATCTGAGAAAAAAACGTGTGTACACTGAGCCAATGTTTATGGTAATCAAGAATTTATTTCAAATTCAGGAAATTAAGACATCTATATTTACAGAAAATTGGTTAAAATATTCACAGAGATTTCTCGATATTTTCCAACCATTTCTTCTTGTAAGCATGAATATCATTCATATCTCTCACTGCCATCATCAAAAGTTCTTGGAATAACTGAGGCCAAATCTTGTAAACTTCTGTTCGCTTTTTGTCAGCATAAAGAATGCTCTTGGAGATTTCAGTCACATAATTCTTTGCCAATCGCTGTTTGTAAAGTAGCTTCTACAAATAGAAAAAAGAAAAAGTCATTTCAAGATGGCTGAAATTAACAGTTTAAATTTTTGTGAACGAAGTGCTCAAAAGATAGAGTGATAATAGTCAACAAATGAATAAAAGTTCAATCAACTTCTCTTTTAATCAACTTCAAAGTTTTACAAAATTATTGGCTAAAGTATATTAAAAAAAAATTGAACCATTTAACATCAATACAGTCATAACAATTCTGAATATTTAAATATTACATTTTTAACAGACTTGAAAGGTGATGATTGTTATTTTCACCTCTTGCTTTGAGATATTGTCATAGACTGGTGCTGTTTTTCTTATTTTCCATGTTATTTGTGGCATGTTTTATTTTTTATTTTATTTTTGAGTTTTCTTATATGTTTTGAGAGTGTTGTACCATTGGCATATTTTTGCTGTTAAATTTTAACAAAATATACACAAATAGTACAAACCTTATACATAGAGCGTACAAAAGATGTAACACATTTTGTTAATTATCTGGTATATCTGTACATGTGAATATTTTAAGCAGAAGAGAAAAAAATGAAGAGATAAATATGAGACTTGATAAAATAATAATTCCTGTGCATTACCTGTCGTTTTCCTGTGTTACATTCAGAAACTGAGTAAGTCAGAGTTGATCGTGCCAGTAGATCTTCCTGAGTTTTTGCGTAAAGTTTCAAGTCAGAGGATTTTTTACTTTTGTCTTCCAATGCAGATAAAATTTGCTTCTTTCTAAAATAAGCAAACACAGTACAAGAAAAAAAATGCCATCTATAGAGGGAATAATGTCATAGTGTGATGATTAATAAGTTCATTTTATCATAGTGCAAGGATTAATAAGCTCATCTTATCATAGTGCAAGGATTAATAAGCTCATCTTATCATAGTGCAATGATTAATAAGCTCATCTTATCATAGTGCAATGATTAATAAGCTCATCTTATCATAGTGCAAGGATTAATAAGCTCATCTTATCATAGTGCAATGATTAATAAGCTCATCTTATCATAGTGCAATGATTAATAAGCTCATCTTATCATAGTGCAATGATTAATAAGCTCATCTTATCATAGTGCAATGATTAATAAGCTCATCTTATCATAGTGCAATGATTAATAATCTCATTTTATCATAGTGCAATGATTAATAATCTCATCTTATCATAGTGCAATGATTAATAATCTCATCTTATCATAGTGCAATGATTAATAAGCTCATTTTATCATAGTGCAATGATTAATAAGCTCATCATAGTGCAATGATTACTAAGCTCATCATAGTGCAATGATTACTAAGCTCATCTTATCATAGTGTGGTGATTTATAAGCTCATCTTATCATAGTGTGACGATTAATAAGCTCATATTACAAACTAATACTTTAGTAGAGTATACTCAATTTTCAATTCTTGCTAATTGCCCCACAGCTGAACCCTAATGATAAATTTGTATGAAAAGTCTCCATAATGTAAAGTTGCGATGAATAAACTAAAAAGTGTTTTTCAAGATCAGCAAAAACTATAGATGATTCACAAGAATGGTTGAAAGTAGTAAATCCTAAATGTGAAGAAAGGTAGCTTTAAAACCATCAACATGTTTCATTAAAGGCAGAAATATCAACAGAATCAATGAAAAAAAGATAGATGCAAACCAATATAATTGCAAAATTTATGTTTACAATAATTTTAGGTTAGAACTTGTCAAAATACAAGTTGCATGATGCAAAAAATATAGAACTATACATCACAATTTATATACAAGTGTAAGATGTGATATACAACTTTATATATCAGACTTACAGTGTAATTAAATGACAAAATTGAAAAAATATCCTATGATACACATTTTGTCTCTTGAAAGAAAATCAATATCTGTAAATAAATCAATGAGATTTGTACATATGAAAATGTTAAAATAAATGTAAAATATTTTCAGAGTTATGAAATTTTATTAGTGCAAAAGTGGCAGGGATATTAAAAGGATATTAATAATAATAAAGAAATAATTTATAATAATAAGAGATAGATAACAAAAATGTAAAATAACATTTTCCTGTATTTACAAATATTTATTAAAAATTTTCAAATTAATCCCAATGTTTCTAATTAGTAGGGTTGCCATAGTTTCAATTTTTCTTAAATTTTTTTTCCAGTTGTTCTGATGACATTCTTATAGAACAAAATGTTGGTAACAAAATGAAAAAAAAAAATCCAACTCTCATATTTGTCCAGATATTTCACATCAGTTTATAATATATCACAGTTTTCAATTTGTGCCTGATGATTGTCACATGCATGAGACTCATAGTTGTACCAAATGATGAGGAAAAAATTTATATATATATATATATATATATATATATATATATATATATAAGTGAACATTTTGCCAACACTTATCTCGACAGGCTGTTTCATGCTAAATACAATCGTCCGGCCTGACGATTGTGTCTAGCATGAAACAGACTGTCGCCTCTAAGTGTTGACTTCAATGTTCACTTTTATATTTACACACGCTCTATCTCTGATATTGAGCACTTTATCCCATAAATATAGCATACCTTAAGAATATATTTATATATATATATATATATATATATATTTATTAAAGACATTTTTATGTTTAACGTTGTTTTTATAGATACAAGTATTTAAAATGTAAATTATGCTCTGTTTATGATAAACAGTATTAAATAACATTTACGCCTGAATGTCCGAACCGAAATTTTCATAGAAAATATTCGTCCTTTTGACAGGATTCGAACCTGCATCCTATAAATATTTGAACCGTCATTTATGCTGACGTGCCTTATCCGATCGGCCACAAAGGAGCATTTGGTAGGCAAGGTCGAATTTACTGCTTATAAACTTCAAATTCGTATATATACACACACACACACACACCGTGTGTAACAACAAGATTGTCCATTTGTTAGATTAAGCTTTGAAATGTATCTTAGAAATGATTCTAACCTTTTAACTTTCTGTCATGGAGTAACAAGGTGCATCACTGGTTTCAGGTATGGTTTCATTTTCAAAGTCTTTTTTCACAGCTTTCCAGAATGGCATAGATGAGACGGATCTCAGTTGGATCTTTTCTAACTGATCCTCTTTAGCTCTAAGTTGAAATTATGATCCTTCTTCCTGTTGTGACCTCCTGATACAGTTTTCCTTTCTGCTGTTTTCTTTTGTTTAAACTTATTCACCATTTTCTTGATGGTCTTTGAATGGAGATTGAAGATGGAAGCCAGAGCATGAATATTGGTACCATACTGAAGGCCTGAATGATCTTTTACTTCTCACCATTGCTCAGTTGAGAAGATAGTAAGGCTGACACAAAACGATCTTAACCTATTCTCTTTACAGCTGAATAAGTAACAGGGTTTTTCAGTAATTCTTATGACAAATGGTGTCAAGATGGCTAAATGTTTTATCTGAAAACCTGGAAAAAGAAATTTAGTGGGTTTTTAGATATTAAACATTTTTTGTGATGAAAAATTATGCTCTAACACAATTTGGACAATTTTGCTGTTACACCTCAGTTTGTGTATGTGTGTGAGTATATATATATATATATATATATATATATATATATATATATAAAAAATGTACACCATTTCAATAGTCCTGGAACTCACAGCCTGATAAGATGAAAGTGAACTCGCCAATAAGTTGTTATAATTCATTTTAGCTCAGTTCTACATGCGATATAAACACCCCTTGTCTGGTTGAATTGGATTTCTCTGTATCCTTGGAAATGTGAATTATGATTTTTGCTGTGTCTTTAAAACCCAGTAATTTTAAAAGTTACTCCAAAATTCGCTTGAGGATGAAATGGAACTAATGTCTTTAATTTAATTACAAAATTAAATTTGGAGCTTTCAGCTTCCATTTTTGAAACATGGTTAAAACTGTGTAGTGGAAAAAAAAACACATTTTAAATCAATTAATTTATAATATATATATCTCAGTTCTACATGTGCTATATATATATATATATATATATATATATATATATATATAATGAAAGCAATATCTGTTTAATACTTACTTTGACTCACCCAACAAAAATAGAAGATGCGATAGGGTTAATTCTGATGTTATACTGGAAAGCGGGGAAAAAAGGTTTTCTGCCTCAACAATATCTGATGCATTTACCTGGATAAAAATAAAGATAATTATTATGATTAACTCTTGTCAAGGTTGGAAATAAAGGTAGCAGCTTTTTTCTACTACTTAGGTAGATATGGTAATTCGGGGAAAATGGTTTATCTCTAAGTACTCACTTACCCACTATCAAATGTCATTTTTATCAAGATATATTGTATGAGCATTTGGGCATCTCTCCTCTAAATTTGTTACTGAGTGCCCTTATCATAGACATTCCTGATGACATCAGTTCTTGATTCTCTATGCCAATGAAAAAACTATTTACTTCTTAATGGTAAGCCTGATCGGTTCAATAAAGTTATACTGGAAGTTGATCTCAAAAATTACATACAATCTGTTGTTAACTGGGGCAAGAAATAGCTTGTTAATTTTAATACATCCAAAACTAAACTACTCTCTACTAATCATCTTAGAGAACCTTTTTTTGCCATCAGTCAGCATGGTTGATGCTAACCCCTAAAAGAGAGTAACTTCTTGGGCAAATGTTTTCCAATATGAGTAAGAATTATTATACTGCACCAATTGCTAAGTCTGCTGCTAGGAAAGTTGTTTCATTGCATTTCTCACCTGAATCTGTTTTTCAATTTTATAATTCTACCATTTGAGAGTGCATTGAATATTGTTGCCATATCTGGTTTGATGCTTCTGGCATGTGTCTAGAGATTCTTGACAAAATCCAAAAAAGAATCTGCAGTGTTATTGGTCCTGACATGGCATCTTGATTTCAATCACTTTTCCACTGTTGTAATGTAGCTTCTCTCTACCAACCTCCCCACAAGGCAAGATGTGGCACAAGGCAAGATGTGGCACAAGGCTAGTTTTTAACATGGGGTATTCCAAGCCTGTAGGCTTGGACAAAAATTGCCCATAGGTCCCATATACATGGGGTTGCATTTGTCTACGTCCCCAAATGAGACTCTACCCTTCGGTAAAGCCTCATCAGGGTTCTTCTCTGACTTTAGGCAGAGAGTTCGACAAGAAAGGAAGAGGAAGTCTGATCCAATGTTCTTTAGACCATGTATTCCTTAAAAAGGTAAATGAACATTGCTGGGTTGTGAAGCTCACTGTAGCTGAGTGGGCCAAAGCAGGCTGGGTGGTGGTTTTTACCTAATCAGAGAGATGCAGGTTTGAATCCTGCCAGTGAGCACATTTTCTTTTATACATTCTTGAATACATATTCTAGTAGATATAATTCATAATAAAAAAAAAAAAAATAGTATGTTTACTTAATGATTAAAAAGTTAACAAAAAATGCAATCAAATAGCTGCAAATAACCATATTCATATCCGCTATTATTCCTACTCACAAGCCTCTAAAATAATTTGAAGCATAACCATGACGACCTACCCCAAAATGTTAGGATAATATAACAGACCTTTCTACCTTTAATACACCATTGATCAACATATAGAAATAATCAAGTTCAAACACAACATACAAAGGCTGAAAATTACAGCCAAGCTTGAAGCAGACTGTCACTACATAGTGTTGACTTTTATATTCACATATGCTCTATCCCTGATATTGAGCACTTTCACCCCAAAATATAAAATACCTTAAAACCAGCATTTTTCAAACTTTTTTTACTACAATGCACAGCAAGAACCACATTTTGCATTGCAAACCATGATGTTTAATAAATCAAAGACAAACTCTCTTCACTAGGTTCACTTATTTAGCATCGAAAATTTAAAATTTGTATATTTCTTATGATCTGCACATATTGGAATTATATTACCTACTTGTATGAAGATAAAATTACTTTAAAAAAAATTTGGCCTGTTCTTAAATTTTGCCAAAACGACAGCCAAATCACCGAAAAATTCCGAGACTTCAAATGAACACAACACATCATCTTACTACCAGAGGGAGAATTTACTGGTACTCAACTTTAACATTAAGTCAGGAAATTCACTTTTAGCCCTGACTTCAGATACATTCTGAATTATTCAACAATCTTTACAGCTTTCACTGGCCACAAAGACAAATGCATTGCACACTTTCATAGCTAAGTTTTGGCATGAGGTCTCTTTGTGAGAGAGAACTAATGTCACTCAGTTTGCAATGAGTTTGACAAACAAGATATATATATATATATATATATAAAAAATTATATTTAAAAAAAATAAAATAAAACGCTTACCTCAGGGAAAAGCTAGTGATGATTTATGTGTGCCATGCAACATTTAGAGTTGCTTATATTCTGCACGTTGCACTCACTTGTGTATTTTTTTTCTTTCTTTTTTGTTGTGACCCATTTTATTTATCTCACAACCAACTGAAGGGTCAGGACCCACAGTTTGAAAAACTCAGCCTTAAAAGCTATATATATATATATATATATATATATATATATAATATATATATATATATATGTATATATGAAAATTTCTCCAATTTAACCAGTAGAGAAGACAATATTTATGAATAAATATGACAATAGAAAACTAGTAATTGCTGAAGCGTTTCGTTCAGTGTGGAATTTATCAAAGCAAAATACGAAATGAATATAATTTAACAAGGTAACTAATAAAAACAAAAACAGAATGTTACTAGCAACTGGAATGTAGAGAAACGCTATTTTCATATTGTTAAGTGAAAATAATGTCAGTATATGTCACATGTCTGTCGGAAGTAACACAACAACTAAACTGATAATAGTAGGTTGGAACAAAGAACTGTGAGGAGGGTAACCAAAAAAAAAAAAAACCCGGTGTCGCACGTCCAACCTTCTCACGAGCCAAAAGCCTGCTGATCCGAAACAGCAAAACACGCCTGCTTTATACAGCCGAGGACAGACCACGATTTGCATGCGAATGACAAGACAACGAGATTTCGCGTTAACTGACCGAGACCGCCCGGCATAAAATATGGGCGCCGCCATTTTGGTTCCTTTTACTGTTGGAGAACTGGAGTTTTGCACACCGTACAGATTCGCAGGCATTTCCGAGGTAGGCCATTTTCACAATTTTCCCCACATAATGTCAGTATATGTCACGTGTCATATATATATATATATATATATATAATGTGTCACACACACACACATTATATATATATATATATATATATATATATATATAGTTATTGGTCAGAGTTGAATTAGATCATGAAACAGTTTTATTAAAAAGTGCTCAATACAAAAAGAAAATAAAAATTTAACGTTCAGAGTGTTTAAATTTTTTAAATTAGGAGATCAGCTAATCACGCTACCTTGGTTTTGATGATACTGAAAGGTTGAAACCAAGTTAGCATGATTGGCTGTTACCCTAATTTTTTAAATATATATATATATATATATATATATATATATAGTTAGCCACTCATATTCGAGGATACCTGTCTATTAGGGCAGCTAGCCAATCTCTATTGTAGATGCTCGCTCAGGCATATTTGTGTTTGTTTAACACCCACAGAGCCAACCAGTGGTTTATACTGCAACTATGCTGAGCAGACCTTAGTTAAAGTTTCTGGGAGAGAGCGTGTTATCTAGCATGATCAACAATCTGAACAAGTCCAGCACACTCAAACCCTCAGTCATGATGACTTGTGACTTTGTGCTAGGACAGCTATCAACAGCACCCCGCCCCAAGGATTCTGTCTACCCAATTTCACTCAAAAAAGCTTGAGTTTTCAGGCACTTTCCAAAGGTGCAGCATGCTGAGATCCCCTCCTCCAGGCTGATAACATCAGGAAGTCTCCTTCTTGACAAATCGACCATGGTGAGATTTGAACGTGGGTCTCATGGTCAGAAAGTGAATGTTCTAACTACTCTGCCACATGCCCATATATATAGTAAAGGTAATAAATCCATAGGTATATAATCCAAGTGGATGCTAGTAAAATATTAAAACTGATCCACAAAAGAGCTCAATGTATTTATTATTACAGATCCAATAAATAGTATTACACAACAAAATCCAAAATTGCCGCATATGGGGTGGGTGGATAGATCTATTTCAACCAATGAAAACTTTGTCAGTCTTATTCAACCAAGGTACATATATACTTTTAATGACATTTACCAGCCTGAATGTCCAAGAAATTTTCATAGAAAATATGCATTAATACTGTTTAATATAAACAGAGCATTTACTTAAATATTTGTATCTATAAAAAGAACATATAAACATTAAAAAAAAAATATGTCTTAAAATAATTGTTGAACTTTGTCCATTTCATGTGTGATGTCATTTGTTTACATTTGGATACACATTGAGCAGATATGAATGTACGAGAGAAAATCATGGAGAATTGTAGTTTAAAAACAGTAAAATTGACCTTGCTAACTGAAACACTCCACTGTGGCTAAATCGGTAATAGCACGTCAGGCTATATGATATATGATGGTTTTATATAGGATACAGATTCGATTCCTGTCGGAGGATGCATATTTTCTATGAAAATTTCTCGGACATTCAGGTTGGTAAATGTTGTTAATACTGTTTATTATAAACAGAGCATTTACTTAAATATTTATATCTATAAGAAAAAAAACATCTTAAAATAATTGTCAGACTTTGTCCATTTCATAATATATATATATATATATATATATATATTTATATTTGCACTATTATTTTTAAAGAGTTATTGAGCAGTAAATATTTCTGTAAAAAGTTCAAGTTTAAAAAAGGGAAAAGAAAAAGGTACATACATCTTCATTGTTGATGTTCTTTGGAGACAGGTGGGCCAAACGAAACAAAAGATATGGTTTCCAAAGAGTGAATTTGGTCACTGGGTTTGTGGAATCTATTGTCAGAGAATCCAACCTTCGCAGATTAGCAAGCCCATTAAGTTGTGAAAATGAATGGATGTTGCAGGAGTTAAAAATTAAATTCTGAAAAACAAAAAAAAAAAAAAAAAAGGAATGGTTTGGTTTGTTTTATGGCATATCAACCTCAATGGGTCATTTAATGCTGACAACTTTTTTTCCTGGTAATATTTTTGCTTTGTCAAAAATCTATTTCTGGTAATATTTTTTCCTCAAAAATGTATAGCTGGTAATATAATTTTAAAAAATGTATTGCTGGTAATATAATTTTAAAAAATGTATAGCTGGTAATATAATTTTAAAAAATGTATAGCTGGTAATATTTTTTTTTTTGAAAACGTATTGCTGGTAATAGTTATTCTTCTCCAAAAATTTATTTCTGGTAATAATTTTTTACAAAGTATTTCTGGTATTAAAATCTATTTTTACAATTTCATAATGCTTTTTACCTCAGTTTCAGGGTTTAAATATTTGCCCATAGCTGGGACCCTAACAGATGCTACCACCCCGTGTCAGGGTGGACCTGGGAACACCAGCAATTAAGAGGTGGTTCAACGCTCCTCAAAACCTAACCTGATCAGAGGCCTTGCTGCTGGACATAGTTTATTGTCTTACCCTGGATGTGGATGTAGTTTATTGTTATGCCCAGGACGGGCTTTTTAGGCAATGCTATAAAAATACATCTGCTTCGGTCTTCTGATATATCATTACTTTCATACATTTCATTTGTTACGTCTGCAATTTTCTCAGTGCTGAAATCATCCAAACCTGTTAGGAGCTAAACTACAATTCCATCTAAATCTGCTGCTTTGTTTTTGATCAATTTGGCTAGTGTTGATTTCACTTTAATTAATATTTCTAATCCTTCCATATTTTTGTGTAGTGTTGGGTTAAAATGTGGATTATCTCCCTTTTATTGAGATTGTCACAAGGCTCACGTGGTGGCTGGTGAATGACATCAAGAGAGATTGACGAGAGCATTTATCATGTAGAGCTCAGAGACAAAGGACATCCTTAGGCCACAGCGATATGTTTTACTGGGAAAAGCACATAGCCTAACCCAGTTCATGGAGAAACTACCATAACTCCATTTAGAAATATAACAGGTAAGGTTGCCCTTTCTTACACACTTTTGTTGAAGTGTATGTTATAATTTCTTTGCATGGGACACATGTATATACGAATACATCTAATTGTGTACAAACCTCTCTGTGAATTAAGCATGTGTGTTATTCTTATTTCGTTCTGTCAGTGAAATATTGGTGTTGTTATATCAGGGATATAACAGTGCCCATAACAAGAGAAATGTATTAGGGAAAATAAATATTTATTTCGCATGCTCTTGTTACAGAAGGTTTTCCTCTTTCTTTGTGAAAGAGTTCTCCAATGTATTTGTTCCGTCTTTCAAGTATGAAGGCAATCATGACTGACAGAAGAAGTGTATTATATATATATAATGTAATAATGTTCATAATTTTATTACAGAAAAGCAAATGAATTTAATTAGAAATGTATTGAAGAAAGGTATTCTATCGCCTGGAATTAAGGCGAGTAAAATTGGCAGCATAATAAAATTGGCAGTATAATAGCTATCATAAACAAGACTTACTGCAAGGCTTGGAAAGCGGGATCTTAATTTGTGCACATGTTTCACAATCTCATCAAAATCAATGAAGTTGAACACCACAGTGTTAACCATTCCTGCTGATTGTACACCCCAGTTACGATCAAGAGCCTCTAATGAAGCTGATCCATACAAGGAAAGACAATTACAATCCAATTCAGCCAGGTTGTTAATATCACCCATTCCTGAGCCAACCTTACCTGTTGATCTATAATTGGGAAGAAAACAAAAACAGTTTTATGAAAATCACTTAAGAAATTATATACATTTATTATTTTGAAATACATTGTATTTAGTGGATGTATATTTTTGACTAGACATTTGTTTCTTAAACAGGATATTTTCATCTAGCAGCATGAGATTTTTGAGTTTTTAATGACAAATAATAAAAATAAAGATTCTTGAAAGACACAAGCCAGTAGACAAAAATATACCATTTGAAAAATGGAGACATTTACTCGGACATGTGCAGACATGAAATATAATGTACATAACAATAAGAAATAATGTTGGATTATAAATAAAATCCATTAATTCCATAAAATTACTAATATATATATATATATATATATATATATATATATATATATATACATACAGTGTCCAAAAAAATTTGACATCATTTTGCAGGCCAATAATTTTGGCAATTCTTGTTGAAATAACCTCAAATTTTCACAAAATGTATAGAAACAAATCAAGATTTTATATTTAATGTTTTATTTTTGTTATCTCAATGAGAATCTGCCAGAGAAATGGATCGGGTGTCATGGAGATGAAGACAGTTTTCTGATGAAATGGCTGCCATGGTCACCATGTGATTTCTTTTTATGGAGATATGTGAAGAGACTGGTCTACGTCACCTACCCCTTCTAGCTAGCACTGATGAACTCAGAGAATCACTTCTGAACTGGATAATGTTACTGGAGACATACTACAGCGTGTCTGGCAAGAGCTTAACAACTGACTTGATGTGTGCTGTGTCAGAAGCGGTGCACATATTGAAAACTTATGAAGTCGGTCCCATAATAAACCTATGATGTTCAACACTTAAACTTTTTTCAATTTTATTGAACTAGACTTAGTAGTTTTCAAGATAATTGCTTTTAAAATGATGTCAAATTTTTTTGGGACCCCTTATGTGCATGTGTATGTATATATATATATATATATATATATATATATTTTGTGTATTTAGGCAACTTATTTTCATTCAAACAGGTTTGGTTAAATAATATAGACATATAATGTCTGTTTATTTTTGTCTTATTCCTTTCAAGTCTGTGGATCAATTTCATTGCAGCTGTAAAAAATTGTATTAAGAAAAATACCAAAATTTTCTTTAAAAAATTATTTGCAAGAAAATGTTGATATTTTTCTTAATACAATTTTAAAGTAGATTTTCAAACCATCAGTCAAGTATTTTTCACTGGCTCTATCGCTAATAAATTTCTGTTAAAAAATGTTAAGTAGAATCTATTCACATGTTCATACAACAATCTGTATTGTCATGTATATTTTTTTTTTTTTTAGGTTTAATCAGAAATAATTTATTCTTCAAATGTTACAATTGCTTCCCAAAAACAGAAATTGTTTATAATTCCACCTAATAGTTATGGAATATATTTACTACTAGCTTAAAAACTGCCCTGTCACGTGACAATTAAGCTAGCTCCTGCAGAGGGGCTCTTGATTGGGGCTTTATCACAATAGGTAAGGAGGAGAATTTGCAGTAATCAACAATAAACTACAGAAGAACTCAAAATTGATCACTGCATTTAAGTATTGCATTAATATTTAAGCTTATTTTTTAAGAGTTCAAGGATAATTCTTCTGCTGCCACTTAATTTAAAGACAATTTGATGTACATAGGTCCTTACTTTTAGTATGAACAATTATTTTTATTTCATGGGTGACTTTCTTTGGATTTCGCAATTAATTTTGATTATTCCCAAATTTATTTCCAAGTTATAAAAATTGTTATCATAGAAAAAAACTTGTTGCAAAAAGATCATGCAAAAAAAAAAAAAAAAAAAATCATGAAACAATCGTAGTAAGGAAAACTTAGAAATCAAAAATTTCAGGATTGTCGTCCGGATCTGGCCCCAAAAATTTTTTAATTTGCTCAGAGTTCACCTGATTCCAAAATACTATATATTGAGCTACAGCCTCTAGGAGTAAAGTTGAAAAAGTGTGACACACTGACATTCACATTTATTATATAGATGTTTTTCCTTAAATTTGCTATAATTTCATTGATGTTGCATTGTTTGTTTTTTATGCTTAATGCTTCTGGGATTTGTAATCATTTTTTACAGTTTATTTATGATATTGTATTTTTCTGTTATTGGTGATGATTGATTAGTCATATTTCTTATTTAGTTTGTGTCTGATGTTGGTTGGTATATTCATATAGCTTAGTGTGAAACAAGGCTAATATCAAAACTGGAGTAGATCACAGAAAACAATGGAAAATTTTATGTTTTAAAAACAAAAATATTAAAATGAAAAATTAATCATTGGCAAGAGAAAGGAAACACAGAATTAACATATTCTAAAACAAAAACCTGTTACTTTACTATATAGTGATTTTCCAAGCATAGCTTAGATGTGGTACAAGGCCGAATGTATAGGGCACCCAGTGAGGATAGAAATCACTACTCAGTTGTAATTGTTCTAGCGTGAAAAGCTTGCTAACCATTACACTGCCTCGAGGGGCCTGTTACTTTGCTATATATAATGGATATGAAATTACCCAAAATTTGTACTTTACATTTAATTTGAAAAAATTTATAAATAGTAATTGCAGTTCTCACCTAAAAATCATAGTTTCTTTGGTATTTTTATTTTGTTCGTTGCGAGTCTTTGCACTGGAACTTTTTGAAATGTCCATCTTTTGAGTCTGAGGATCTGAATTGCTTGCTGAAGTCAGAGCAGACATATCAGTATGCACACTATGAGCACTCTCTGGTCTTTGGGGCTGTTTTTCCATCCTAGTAAAAGCAAAAATCTGAAAAGTCATCTCAGAGTATGAAGTTTTAGAACTTAAGAAAAACAAGGACAAAAATGCATAAAATAGGAGCAGTTATTCATTTGGCTTAGGGTGACATGAGGTTAATTTCTGAATTAGAGAAAGCATTCAATTAGCTTAGAGTGATATGAGATTGAATTCTGAATTTGAGCAGGCATTCAATTAGCTTAGAGTGATATGAGATTGAATTCTTTGAGCAGGCATTCATTTAGTTTAGTGTGGCTTAAGGCCAATATCAGTATTGGAGTAGATTGGTTTGTTTTATGGCATATCAACCACAACGGGTTATTTAATGCCAACAAGATTTTTATTGCTGGTAATATTTTTGTTCAAAAATGTATTGCTGGTAATATTTTTTTTTTTTAAATTTATTGCTAGTAATATTTTTTTTCCTCAAAAATTCATTGCTGGTAATAATTTTTTACAAAAATGTATTGATGGTATTAAAACCTATTTTTATACTTTCATAGTATTTTCATCCCAGTTTGAGGTTAACTATTTGCCCATAGCTGTGACCCTAACAGGTGCTATCACCTCTGTCCAGAGTGGACCTGGGAACACCAGAAATTAAGAGTTGGTTTCATACTCCTCAAAAACTTCTTATCAGACGCCTTGTTGCCAGGCGTAGTTTATTATTTTACCCAGGATGTGGATGTAGTTTATTGTCTTACCCAGGACGTGTCATTTGGTAGGAGGTCTTATCCCACTGCAGAGGTGCTGTCAGTGTATTCTGAAGTCCCAGCTGACAGGGCAGGTATTGGAGTAGACTATAGAGAGAATGGAAAATAATTTAGACACAAATATCAAATGAAAAGGATTTTGCTTCTATGAAAAGCTGTTATGTTGTTTGGTCAAATTTGTTTTGACAGCTTTAAAGCAAAATGTAAAATTAGAAAGGATACTGTTGTGAAGTTGAAGTTAGCACTAATCAGCCACTAAGCTCGAACTTCTACCTCGTTATTCCCAGTGACCACTTATATGAGTGTTCACTTATGCTTATGCAAATTATGCATACTAATTTGCTAGTATCACTACAGATACAAAATGTAACTTTTTATAACTCAGAAAACTCTGTACCTTAACCCTGCATTAGTCACATGTAGTATTTTGTTACCCCCACCAACTCTTTAAACTACTAGCCTGACTAAATGAGGTCATGTAACATGCAGTGTAATGCAGTTGTAGCTCAGTTGTTGTGGGAGGCAGATGCTACTTTGTCGTCTTCTTCGGGGTGTCCTATCATCCCACCTGACTAATGAAGATAAGTTTCCATGATTTATATTTTTTGTATATCTGTATTATATATTTTATTACTTTTCAGTTCTGTAATTATGAGTTTAGCTAATGTAATGTTATATCTTTCTATTCATGGAAATATATTGTAGCGGTTCTTGATGAATGAAACTTGAAATGCTGACACAGTTTATCTTTTACCTTAAAATATAGTTAAAAATTTTTTTTAGAAAAAACAATTATGTATTACAATTTTATAGCCATTATTTATGATGCTATAAAATATATAATAATGGACTCTCCCATCGGTTTCGACGTATGAGGATCTGCCAGCTTATTGATTCAGTTATGAAATTTTGTGCGATAATATTAAGTGGCACATAAGACTCGCTAGTGATTTACAAAGGAGGCTACATATGGAGCAGGTGTGAATTGAGATGAGATCACTGTTAGATTGGCTAACCTTTTAGATCTTGCTCTCGCTTCTTGAAGATGATTCAGACAAAAACTGAAAATTGCTGAGTCCACTAAAAAACACGTTGATCTCCATTCTACCCACTCCAAAGCTAGCGCTCAAGGGTGTTATGTGGTATATTAACTGCTGACAAGTTGCTTTTCAGTTTATAAAATATATAATGTATATATAAAGTATATAATGGTTCACCCTCTACAGGCAATTACTTAGTTTATTCAACTTCAATATTGCTATGTTTTGCTGTCTATTCAATATTATTAGCATCATATATAGATGCTCCACATTTTTAATTTTATCTATAGGCCCCTTTAAGAAGCTTCCTGAATATAAAAAAAATTCTTTCTGATAACTATGTCTGGTTAACCACCTCCTTCAACAGATAGAACATCATATTTGGCTACATCCATGATACATTTGTTGCTGTCATATTCTCCACAATGATGTCAAGTCTAAGTGCTGGTTTATGGTGACATGAAAAAAATAACTCACCCACCTCCGGCCTATGACCTTATTTTTTCTATTCAGCATTGATGTGACTTTCAATTGGTTAATCAAGACATACCTACAAGCATATTTTTAATTCTAACCTTATGCAAAACCCCACCCACCCCTTAACTTTCAGAAAAGAGGTAATGATTTGTTTTTAAATTTCCCTAAAAAATAATTTTTATTACCACTTATCAACCACCACCTGAGAAAGTACAATCATAGTACTGAAACATGAAAGCTTTTGTGTAGTGATTTAAAATGTTTATATTATAATTTCTTATAATAAAAACATTATAATAATAAGAATAAAACTTTTCTCTATTATTGCATTGGTGTGTTTTATCTACATATGTTTGTGTTTTCATTTCAATAAATAATTATATCTTCAGTTCAAATTTTGATTTAATGTAAATTGTAATGGAGATTGCCTGTTATTGTATGGCAATCATCATCACACACACACATACACACTTACAAATTCAAATCTTCAACAGCATTCATTCATTGGGCAGGAAGCAACACTGCTATCTGAAGCAACAATTTTAAAATCACTATATTTTCATATAGTAGATTTTGTGCATTTTTGTGAGAATTGTCTCCCAGAAGTCTCCCCAAAACTCATGCACTGATTGGTCAGTATCGACCAATCAGATTCTCTGCATGTGGAGAATGATCCTTCCCAGGCAGCACTCCTGATTCATTGACCACCTATATAAGCAGAAGAAAAGAGGAGCCAAACCAGTAAGACTTCGGCTGCCACAGAAATCCATGTCAGTTGAAGCTATGCGCCCATCTTCTCACTCAACTCTCAAACTGCATATTCTATCACACTTACATAAATTTTCCTCTTGCATGGCAGAACTGTTTAAAAAACATTTATAACAGACTAATAACTCTTTCATTTCCTTTTCAAAGAACTTTGATAGACTTTGATAGTCAAAGAGAGACAACTCTCATATTACTCATTGCATGCTTTTTCGCATACATTCTTCATTGTATGCTTTGTTGAATACAATTTTTATATATATATATATATTTTGATACCTTTGCCTTGTCCCTTATTTTACATCAGTTTGGGTTCCTAAACAACATTAAATAGATGTGGTAAAAGGCCGCCACAATTGTACTGTTTCAGCAGTATGACACTATTTTACATAATTGTAACACTATAAGCATTTTTGTATTCTGTAAACACCCCAGTGGACTATCCATTTTTGGAAATCTGAAGTGACTAATGCAGAGTTAATCTAAGGCTTTCATAAAATATTGAAACAAATGTTGATCAACTTTTTAGTTCTTACTAATGACTGGAATTGATATTGTCTCATGAAAAAGAAGTCAATGAGAAAATAATGTTTGAATTCAGTCAGTTATGTGCCATGCATGGGCGATCATGTATATTTCAATACATGACTGACAAGGCAGATTTTTTCCCCACAGTAGTTTGCCATTTCTTTCTGTGGTAGACCAGTTGCCATCTAAGGCTATAGAACCCGGTCTGTCCTGCTATTTACCCAGAGCTGGGAGGAGAAGAAGAGGATTCATACCTTTCCCAAGAGTAATAGCATGTAAGTAAATGCAATGGATTCGACTGGTATTCAAACTCGGTTCTCTGATTCCTCAATCCGAGCTGCTATCCATTACTCCACCATGTCTTCTTGTTTGAATTACAGACACTAAGTCCAAAGCCAAATTATGATTTATGTTGCAGGTGAAAAGAATTGATTGATAAAAATCCAAGAATGAATGGATATAAAGCCTATGAATTGAAAGAAAAATGATAAAATAACTGTGTCTTTTGTTTTTACTAAGTGTCTCCAGATTATACTTACTTTCCATGCAAAACAAAACTTTCTTCTACAGTGGCCTCTTCCCTGTTACCAGAACCAAGATGGCTGGCATTGGTAGCCAGAGACTCACAGTGCAAAATGTCTTGTGTATTCGATGAAGGATAAGTGGCTACATGTTGTGCATATAGATCTGGTATTTTGGACAGCTTACCAGAACGGGACATCATACTGCCCTGGATGGCTTCCCACTGACACTTTGCATTTGTGATGGCTGCTCGGCGCTTCTCCTAAATCAAAAGAATTATAACTTGGGATTTTAGATGTCATTTATTTTTATAAAGATTGACATACAAAATATGAAGAATAACTTCTTGTCTGACATTTTGTTATTAGTTGTTTAATAAATTTTTGCGCTTTCTTGATTTTTATTTTGTCCGAGTTTCAAATAAGACATTGGAATAACAGATTCTTCTCTCACTCAGTTTGGACAACCCCTACTCTGAGCTGAGCAATTAAATCAAGGTTGATGACAAGACAAAAAAAAATCAAGTAAATAGAAAATGTTATTGAATTTTTCAGAAATCATTTGGTAAAAAAATTATTTAATTTTTTTTTTAAATTTTGTATAAATATTTTTAGGTCTGTTATTGAATTAAAATATACATGTTCATGCACAAAAGTAGATACATACACAATTTGAATGAAATTGAAATAGATATCTGTGTTACAAGAAATAATTTCCCTTTCTTCCTGGCAACAACCCATGGGTAATAGGAAAATGCATAAGCCAAAAGAAGCAGCTGTTTGAAGTCATGAAGTTATGATTCCTTTTGTATTTAAACTCAATATATTTTTTTTATAAATGTATGATTTAAAATAGACAAACAATTTAGATTTGAAATTTGATCATTTTGCTGTCAGTGATGTGATGGGTTCCTTGAACTAATTAATATTCAATAAATGTTTTGAATTATTTTACCCTGTGTTCTTTTTGCTTCAAGACTTTGAGATCATGTGACGGTTACACACCTGGCCCAGGGTTTGGTTTGTTCCTCCTGGCTTCCTGGTTCCAGCGTGCCCTCCAACCCCTTGGTTGGATGATCACCAACCTCGCCTTTCCCAACTCACTTCCAATACCTGGTTACTGGAAGCAACTGTACTGATCTCCCGGTCTGTCTACCCACGTTGTGTTTAGATCTTAACAGACAGGGACCAGCAGGATTGGGGCCATTACAAGTTGAGTCCGACGGGGTGGCAAAACACAAGAAAAAAGAAAAAAAAAACTCACGAGACAAAAAATTACTGATAAAAAGGGTGACAACCTTTTTATATCTAATGTCCGTTACATAAAGAAAAATTGTTCTCAATTCCCGATTCACTCTGTGGACTATAAAAGCTTCTATCACACAACCTAAAGATTTCGAATTGCCTACTTTTTTGTGTATGTCGGATAATGGTTTAGTTCGACACTGGGGCTAATTTCTATCGATCATTACATTCTTCTCTTTGACTTGAGTTGTATTTCTTCTTTCGACTAAGATAGAATTCTCTTGTCTTCGACTTGGCTGCAACTTCTCTTGTCTTCGACTTGGCTGCAACTTCTCTTGTTTCGACAAATCTTCTTCTTCGTCTGCTTGGGCTGGAGTTCTCTTGTCTTCGAATAAGGATTTCTTGCCGCAACTCAGCTGCGAACTCTCTGTCGTCCGAAGGGCTGAACTCTGCCGTAAATCTGCCACAACTCTTGGCATCCTTCGAAAGCAATCTCCTTCTTCGTCTGCTTGAAATTTTTCTTGTCTGAGGATTCTCTTGCCCAAAGGGGCGGTGTGATCAGGCTCTTTCCCTGCCAGGTCCAGCTGCAAAATTTCTGTCGACTGGGGTCCTGCTTTTATTTAAACTGGGGTCTGTCTGTCGAAAGGTTTTCTCGAACAAAAGTCGTCATTATTTCTGTCTTCTCATTATCACTATTAAATTTTAGGTCATAGTGCCTTTTTTAAATATAATATGTCAGGTGACCGATTGATCGAGCATTTCTTTCTTTTCTTTTCAACGCAAATTGCCACGTGAAATTAAAAAACCATTTTTCTGTAATGAGACTCTGGTTGGGCGTTTTCCTGCAATCAATCTGGGCGGCTTATATCGTTTTGTTCTAAAATCAATTTTGCCTTTTTTTTCTTGGAAAAAACAATCTTGGCTTTTTCTCTCACCTGGGCTCTTTATACAAAAAAAAAATTTTGATGTGATTTCAAAATATTGTTATCTGTGAACTGAGACAATCGTCCCCTTTAAAAGTGATGAACCCGACATCAGAAAATTTAATTATCTACATTGAAAATGTTCCACTTTATTATCGTAGGTTTCAATTCTTAATAGGTCAGGATCTGTATATATTCCACCGTCACTCCCTCAAAAAAAAACACTTTTTTATCTGATTAAGATTTCATTCTCATTGTTCTTAAAATTTCCCCTTACTCCAAATTGATAAATGAGTTGTTCTTTATTATTCAAGTAGGTCAGATGTTTTTGACAGTGATCTGGTTTTCATCAAGCTTTGGACTGATATCATGTCTTTTCCCAATTCTTTTCTTATTATTTCTAATTCTATTCTTCCAATTGTCTTTAAAAAATTCGGCCACACGCAGGCCAAGATATCTTTCTGACTTTGTTTTTTTAGTTAATGACCGAACTTTTGTTATTTTTCGACCTCTCTCTTTTGCTTTTCTCTTTTTTTCCTCTTCTTCCCTTATGATCGTCTAAAAGTACAATCTTAGTGAATTATTTTCAACTCAATTATTTTCCGTTTTTAAAAAAATTATCAACAACCTGTTTAGTAAACCGAAAAAAAAAAAATTAAATCATATTTCTATGAATATTTCTAATAATGCAAGGTGCACAATCAGTTACTGATATTTAATGACTATTTTTGACTCTTCCTGTCTGAGATTTTGAAATGAATTGTGAATGTCTTGAGTACAAACATATTTGCAGTTACTTACATCCTTTATTAAAATTGTATCTTTGAATAATATCATCTTCAATAGGTTTTTTTCTTTTAAATTTTACCAAAATCTCTGAGACATATAATGAGGAAAGATAGCTTGGAGAATCACAGGAAATATTATGAGACAGAGCAACATCCTTGTGCAAATTAATTGAAACAAAATGAATAATTACATTATTTACATTTTTTTTTTGTATTTTTCCAATGAAACATGACCCAGTGCATATGTTAGTATTTCATATGTCCATTCCACAAAGACGTTCCTTGCAGATTGACCACAGATTTTCGATTGGATTTAAATCAGGAGAGTTTCCGTGCCAGTCCATGGTAATTTAATTTGCTCACTGGTAAGGCTTGTCAGTGTGTTCATTACAATTTTTGTATGCTTCCTTGGAGTAACGTCCATCACAGACAAGGGCCATAGGGCAACTAATCGATAGTCAAGACAATAGTGTCTGGGCATGATGAAAATCTGATGCAATCATGGATGACGCAATATTTTTCAAGGCCAAACAAATTTCATCATACACCCCAAAAATAGATTCATATTACTGCAAACCACAGCAAATGACCTAATCAGAGGTAAAAATAGAAATTGGTTATACCCTGTCACTCTAGCTGGGTGTAAAACTGACCATATGGTGAAAGAAAGAAAACTAAAGCGGTTGTTTCAATTAATTTGCACAAGGGTATAAACAGCAAATAACATACCTATGACCTTGTGTAAATGGATGGCAGAATATAAAAGTGAGGGATAGTAAAGGGTTAAATATTGCTTTGTGCAACATAAGATGGGAAGTTGTGGAGAACTATGATCACCCATGTCATGAGGGGACACAGTACTTAAAAGAAGACCTAAGTATGGAAAATGTAAATCAACCTTTATTTTTGTGTGCACATGATCTCTTGGATATAAAAGTTTGAACAATAGGTGATTTTTTTTTTTAAAAAAAAACGATTTATCTAGATTTCAGTCTACTTACTTTCATTATGGCTATTTTTCTTTGTTCTCTCTTCTTTTCTTCTTCTTTACGAGCAATAACTAAGGCGACCCTTCGTTCATCTTCCTGTAAGATATTTAAAAGAAAGGGTGAATGAGATTTCTTCATTAAAATGTAAAGGGAAGGATATATAAAAACATTTTCACAATAAACCAAGGTGCTACAAAAATGTTTGGGGTGGGGAGAGATTGTTCTTAAAAAAGATATTGCATGTTCGGTTTGCAAAAATCTTGTTAATACTTGTTAAACCTGTAAGAAGATTAGTTTTTGAGTAAAAAAAGGCAAAATTAATTGGCAAAACAATAAATGCAATTTTCTTTTTGTCTTTTTACCTTTTCTGGAAAAATGAACAAAGTGCAGTATTGTGTGTTTAAGGGATTGGAGACAATGATAGTTAGCTAATAGTTGTTGTAAATTGGTAGAAATTGTAAATTGGTAGAAATGATTAGTAACAGTGGTGGGAGAATAATAAAACCATGAATGTAGTTATAGTGGTGGTAGCTTGAACTAAAAAGTGGTTGTTGGTGATTTATTTTATTTTTGTTTTATTTTGTTATATGTATTAATTTATTTTTGTATAAATCCTGATAATAGGTATTCTGTGTAAAATTATGGTAGTTGGAGATTGCTATAATATTTAATATTTTAATTACAAAATTATTATTGTTATTATATTAAAGCTGCCTGGTAATAGGTGTTTATTCTCATGGTTACATATGGAAATTATATCTGATCATATTGTTTTAAGGTATTAAATATGCTGGGGGAGTAATAAAGATTGTAGTGGATTTATATGTTAATAGTGGGTGTGATGTGTAAGTGATGGTGCTGTGCGTTGGTGGTAATGATAATATTGTTAGTTAAAAGGTATTGTAGTAAAAGTGATTACTAATGGTGGTGCAATTATAATAATGATAGATGCAATTATTTTGATGGTATCTTGAAATTAAATTGTGATTGTTGGTGGTTTGTCTGTTTTATCCGTTTGGTATGAATTCGGATAATAGGTACTTGTTCTCATGCCTACATTTGGAGATTATCTCTGATTTTTTGTTTAGTAAGTTCTTTTTATGGTTTGTGTGATATTATTGCTACTTTTTCGTGTAGGCAAAGTAGGCATTTTTTTAATAATGTTGTTGTAGGCAGGGGCTTTTTCAATATTTCCCAACTTATTGTTGGTGTGATGTTTTTGTCTTTTTTGCTGCCATATGTATGTAGAAAGTGTTGTGCTGTTCAAATATTTCCTGTTGTTGAATGAAAGGTTGTGATTGTTATTCCTCATTTTGAATGGACCTTCGGTGGCACCGATGTAGTGCATAGTGTTGTTGTTTGTACTTACCTTGGCCTTGTATATTGTGTTACGTAATTTGGCAATTTTCCTGGAGTGGACGTGTTGTTCTGTTTCTGCAGTTGCATATTGGATCCTTGGTTGCATTTTTGTAGGTTGTAATTTTTTTGTTGTGGCTTTTGATTATTTCTGTTATGTTTTTTGTACAGCTGTAACTGATCTTTACGTTATTTTTGTTGAATATTTTTGATAATTTGTTTTCTTCAGTGAAGTGTTTTTCTATTAAGTTTAGGAATATTTTGCCTATGTTCATTTTAACAGTTTTGTTATATGGTGGATTAAACCAGATAATGTTTCTCTTTCTGGTTCTACGTTTTGGCTGTGGAGGTATATATTGTAGTTGTGTGTAACCACTTGCTTTTAGTGCTTCGTTGTATGGTGTTTTTTTGCTATTGAAAATGTGTATGTTAGATGAGTTCTCAGATAGTCTGCGGCTGATTGATTTTGGTATTTGTTTGATGAAGAAGGTGGATGGTTGGAGGATGTGTGTACGTAAGTTGGGGTGTCATTTTCTTTTTTGTATGGTTCATATGTGTTGTTGATCAGGTTAAGAGTGATGTCAAGGAAGTTTACTATTGTTGTGCCTGTATTTATCTCTATTTTGAATCCAATGTTTTTAGGGCGTTCACTATTTTCTTCCTGAATTTGTTTACTTTGGGGCCATTGATTCCCTTATTAAGATAAGACCGTTATCTCTGTATAATCCTGTGTCCTTTCTCTCCAGGATTCTGGCCAGGTATGATAGGGATGAGTATGCCTACTAATTCGCATATTTCTGCTCCATCGTAGCTACCCATTGTTATGTCAAACAGGTTGTGGTTTTGTTTTTTTGCCCATGGTTCATTGTTGTGAACAGCAGGGATTTGCGGCAATGCTTGATTAATTTTATATCACCGTCCGTGAGTTTTACATTTAGCTGTGCCAGTTGTATGGCTTCATTTAATATGCTTTCTGTAATGGAAGGATAAAAATCCACAATGTCAAATTGGATGAAAGTGGATTTATTCTTGTTGTCTATTGTTTTGAACCAATCTATGACGGCTTTGGTGTTCTTCCACTGGTTGAGACCTAATTTTTCTCTTAGGCTGGTGTTGATATCTAGTATCTTCTTACTAATTTTCCTATCTCACTCTTCGCCGGGTTAATTAGTCTGAATGTGGTTTTTCTATGAAGCTGGCTTTGTGGTCCTTTACCCGTGATGAAAGCATGTTGTTCAGCTAGTTTGTTTACTCTTTCATCTATATTCAATTTGGTGGCTATATTTTTGGCTTCTTGGTTTATAATGTTTATTGTGTTCGTGTTTGTCTTTTTTGTATAGTTGTGTAATTTTGTTGGTTAAGAGTTGATTGTAGGCTGTAGGTTCTATAGTATATATGTTTTGTGGTTTTGTCAGCCAAAATGAATACCTTTTGTTGGAGTTGATTATTTTTTCCTGTCGTCTATGATTTTTTTCTGAAATTGTCCAAGTGTCTTTTGAATTTCAAGGTTCTAACTATATTTATCATGTCCTCTTCGAATTTTTAACATTTTCTTGCACATTGGTGGACACTTTTTGTATTAAAGTTGAATGTCTCAGGTTTTTCAGTTGTTTGGTTTTTGGGTCGTTGAGGGAGAAATATGCCTTCCATCTCATTCGTCTTATTAGACTTTCGATTTTCTCTGTTATTTGGAGTTTGTATGAAGCTTGAGTAGGTATAGGGATGTTTTTTCAGTGAGTATCGTAGGTCAAATTTATTTTTTATATATAAAACATATAAAATATATATATATATATATATATATATATATATATATATTATATATATATATATATATATATATATATATATATCTTTTTTAGAGCTCTCATGAAATAAAAATTATTACCTATGGGATTTTAAGTGTTTGATATTCTTTAATTAATAATATATAGATATATAGAAAAAAGTGTCAGTTTTAAGTCGAAAAGGATGTTTAACTCTTAATTTCTTGTAAAGAATCTCAAACACCACTGACCAAAGATTTCGACAAAAGAAGGCAAAAAAGTGGTTGGTCAATTAAAATACTAACTCATTAATTTTTCTTAAGTTATGTACATTTTACTAAAACAGAAGGTAATTAGAAAAAAAGAGAATAGCTTTATTTGACTTTAGTATAAATGCCCAAATAAGGGCATTTATACTAAAGTCAAATATTCATAAAGAATTGCTTACATCCAAATATTTTGGTCACTTAGAAACATTTTTATGGAATGCTACAAATTCTCAGGAATAAGAAATTGCTTTACTATTTACATTATTCAGACTGTTGTCTCATCTTTGTTGCCATGTTTATCACAACGTTTCGGTCGTTGTACACTCTGGCTTTCTTCAGATGGTTGGAATGTCGAAATGAACCTTTTCTTTCGCTTACTGGGATTCTCAAACTAGTTCCATGTGCCATGTTTAATGGATGTCAGTTATCTCCTGTTAATTCCCCTCACCAAGTTGAAACAAAATGAATAAAAAATTATTACTAGCAATACTTTTTTGAAGAAAAAAAAGATATTACCAGCAATAAAAATCTTGTTGGCATTAAATAACCCACTGAGGTTGGTATGCAGTAAAACAAATACCAAAACCTAAATTTTCATATATACACTTCTGTTAATGGTGGTTCTCATAGAAAATTCAGCTTATAGCCATAACACATGGTGAAACACTGGTTCTTGTATAATCACTGAAGTTTCCTGGACAGTACCAAGATGAGCGACTGCTTTGGAATACCAAGTGCTTTTAAGCTTGGATGTGTGAGTGGTGTAATGGATAACTGCTAAGTTCACACTCTTCCCTGGTCTTTTGAACAGGAGTAGAGGCTTATCCCTTGTTTCCTGTTTCCTTCTAAAGTCTTGTCATTCATTTTCACACCCAGTCACTTCTTGTGTTTTAGTGGGTTGATTAAAAAAAAAAATGAAATTGGCAAAGAGCCAAGTTCACTATGTGTAAATACTCTTGAGAAAGGTATGAATCCACCTCCACTCCCTTCATCTATGGGTTAATTAGTAATAATTGTACCAAATTTATCTCCAAAACATTTGTACAATCTAAAAATATTTTCTGGATTTAAATAACCTGCAAAAGGTTGATAAGCCATAAAAAACAAAATCAATCAATCACAGGAAAAAATAATTGAGTATATTCAATTCAATTTTCTGAGTGATGGTAATTTCAGTTTGCAATAATCTTACAATATTGATTCATTTTCTACAGTTTATCAACCCATCGCATGATATTTAAAGCCAGAAAATATTTTTAAATTGTAAGAATTATTTTTTGAGGGGAGAAGGAGACAATAATAGTTTATTAATACAAGTTTTACTAATTAACCCATAGCTGGGGAGAGAAGAGTTTCCCAAGAGTATTTATGTGTTAGTGAATATAATGAACCTAAATGGAATTGGAACTCAGCTCCCCAATTAACAATTCTGAGCCATTACCCCCACCACATCCAACATTACAGCACCTGGTACTCCCAAGTGGTCACCTGTCTAGGTAGGTGATTGTACAGTAACCAGTGTTTCAACATGAGGTGGCTGTTAGCCAACCTTACAAGAGGAAACAAGAGTTTACTCACTGATACTCAATGCATATCTAGGAGTTTGAGTTGCTGCATGTGATGTAAAAGCGTCTGCCTGTAATTTTGTTCAATTGCAACAGGATTGCCATCCAAAAATACTTCTGACAAAGATGTTGAATCTGAGAGACTGGAGATGAGTCGAAACTAGAAGGTTAGAATAATAAAAAAGAATGTTGTTGATCAGGTTAAGAGTGATGTCAAAGAAGTTTACTATTGTTGTGCCTGTATTTATCTCTATTTTGAATCCAATGTTTTTTAGGGCGTTCACTATTTTCTTCCTGAATTTGTTTACTTTGGGGCCATTGGATTCCCTTATTAAGATAAGACCGTTATCTTTGTATAATCCTGTGTCCTTTCTCTCCAGGATTCTGGCCAGGTATGATAGGATGAGTATGCCTACTAATTCGCATATATCTGCTCCATCGTAGCTACCCATTGTTACGTCAAACAGGTTGTGGTTTTGTTTTTTTGCCCATGGTTCATTGTTGTGGAACAGCAGGGATTTGCGGCAATGCTTGATTAATTTTATATCACCGTCCGTGAGTTTTACATTTAGCTGTGCCAGTTGTATGGCTTCATTTAATATGCTTTCTCTAATGGAAGGATAAAAATCCACAATGTCAAATTGGATGAAAGTGGATTTATTCTTGTTGTCTATTGTTTTGAACCAATCTATGACGGCTTTGGTGTTCTTCCACTGGTTGAGACCTAATTTTTCTCTTAGGCTGGTGTTGATATTATCTAGTATCTTCTTACCAATTTTTCCTATCTCACTCTTCGCCGGGTTAATTAGTCTGAATGTGGGTTTTCTATGAAGCTGGCTTTGTGGTCCTTGCCGTGATGAAAGCATGTTGTTCAGCTAGTTTGTTTACTCTTTCATCTATATTCAATTTGGTGGCTATATTTTTGGCTTCTTGGTTTATAATGTTTATTGTGTTCGTGTTTGTCTTTTGTATAGTTGTGTAATTTTGTTGGTTAAGAGTTGATTGTAGGTTGTAGGTTCTATAGTATATATGTTTGTGGTTTTGTCAGCCAAAATGAATACCTTGTTGGAGTTGATTATTTTTTCCTGTCGTCTATGATTTTTTTTCTGAAATTGTCCAAGTGTCTTTTGAATTTCAAGGTTCTAACTATATTTATCATGTCCTCTTCGATTTTAACATTTTTCTTGCACATTGGTGGACACTTTTTGTATTAAAGTTGAATGTCTCGGTTTTTCAGTTGTTTGGTTTTTTGGGTCGTTGAGGGAGAAATATGCCTTCCATCTCATTCGTCTTATTAGACTTTCGATTTTCTCTGTTAGTTGGAGTTTGTATGAAGCTTGAGTAGGTATGGGGTTTTTCAGTGAGTATCGTAGGTCAAATTTATTTTTTATATATAAAATATATATATAATATATATATATATATATATATATATATATATATATATATATATATATATATATATATATATATATATATATATATAATATATATATATATATATATATATATATATATATATCTTTTTAGAGCTCTCATGAAATAAAAAATTATTACCTATGGGATTTTAAGTGTTTGATATTCTTTAATTAATAATATATAGATATATAAAAAAGTGTCAGTTTTAAGTCAAAAGGATGTTTAACTCTTAATTTCTTGTAAAGAATCTCAAACACCACTGACCAAAGATTTCGACAAAAGAAGGCAAAAAAGTGGTTGGTCAATTAAAAATACTAACTCATTAATTTTTTCTTAAGTTATGTACATTTTACTAAAACAGAAGGTAATTAGAAAAAAAGAGAATAGCTTTATTTGACTTTAGTATAAATGCCCTTATTTGGGCATTTATACTAAAGTCAAATATTCATAAAGAATTGCTTACATCCAAATATTTTGGTCACTTAGAAACATTTTTATGGAATGCTACAAATTCTCAGGAATAAGAAATTGCTTTACTATTTACATTATTCAGACTGTTGTCTCATCTTTGTTGCCATGTTTATCACAACGTTTCGGTCGTTGTACACTCTGGCTTTCTTCAGAGATGGTTGGAATGTCAAATGAACCTTTTTCTTTTCGCTTACTGGGATTCTCAAACTAGTTCCATGTGCCATGTTTAATGGATGTCAGTTATCTCCTGTTAATTCCCTCACCAAGTTGAAACAAAATGAATAAAAAATTATTACTAGCAATACTTTTTGAAGAAAAAAAAAGATATTACCAGCAATAAAAATCTTGTTGGCATTAAATAACCCACTGAGGTTGGTATGCAGTAAAACAAATACCAAAACCTAAATTTTCATATATACACTTCTGTTAATGGTGGTTCTCATAGGAAAATTCAGCTTATGGCCATAACATGGTGAAACACTGGTTCTTGTATAATCACTGAAGTGCCTGGACAGTACCAAGATGAGCGACTGCTTTGGAATACCAAGTGCTTTAAGCTTGGATGTGTGAGTGGTGTAATGGATAACTGCTAAGTTCACACTCTTCCCTGGTCTTTTGAACAGGAGTAGAGGCTTATCCCTTGTTCCTGTTTCCTTCTAAAGTCTTGTCATTCATTTTCACACCCAGTCACTTCTTGTGTTTTAGTGGGTTGATTAAAAAAAAAATGAAATTGGCAAAGAGCCAAGTTCACTATGTGTAAATACTCTTGAGAAAGGTATGAATCCACCTCCACTCCTTTCATCTATGGGTTAATTAGTAATAATTGTACCAAATTTATCTCAAAACATTTGTACAATCTAAAATATTTTCTGGATTTAAATAACCTGCAAAAGGTTGATAAGCCATAAAAACAAATCAATCAATCACAGGAAAAATAATTGAGTATATTCAATTCAATTTTCTGAGTGATGGTAATTTCAGTTGCAATAATCTTACAATATTGATTCATTTTCTACAGTTTATCAACCCATCGCATGATATTTAAAGCCAGAAAATATTTTTAAATTGTAAGAATTATTTTTGAGGGAGAAGGAGACAATAATAGTTTATTAATACAAGTTTTACTAATTAACCCATAGCTGGGGAGAGAAGAGTTTCCCAAGAGTATTTATGTGTTAGTGAATATAATGAACCTAAATGGAATTGGAACTCAGCTCCCCAATTAACAATTCTGAGCCATTACCCCACCCCCACATCCAACATTACAGCACCTGGTACTCCCAAGTGGTCACCTGTCTAGGTAGGTGATTGTACAGTAACCAGTGTTTCAACATGAGGTGGCTGTTAGCCAACCTTACAAGAGGAAACAAGAGTTTACTCACTGATACTCGGTGCATATCTAGGAGTTTGAGTTGCTGCATGTGATGTAAAAGCGTCTGCCTGTAATTTTGTTCAATTGCAATAGGATTGCCATCCAAAGATACTTCTGACAAAGATGTTGAATCTGAGAGACTGGAGATGGAGTCGAAACTAGAAGGTTAGAGATAATAAAAAAAGAATCATGTTTAGGTTTAACTCTTTAGCATTCCACAGGCTCAAAACTTCCTCGTAAATATCAGTTCTGAAAGCCTCACTGTTTACATCACTTCCAGGGTATACATGGGGCATGTTATGGCAGGTGGAAGATTAAGAGCTGATATTTACAGAGCTGGTTGGATGTTAAAGGGAATTCACAGATCCTCCTAAAACACAGTGCTAGGACAATTTGTCATGATATCAGTTTGTTGAAGGGACAACTTTTATTTGTTATACAGTTTGAGAATGCATTATCCAAAATTCTGTGAAAGTGCATTGGTTTTCAGATTTTCCGAATTTTGGAATACAGGCTATTTAATTTGTATATAGCACCTATAAAATGGGGTAACTTGGGAATGGAACCCAAGCATAAACACAATATTCCTTTATATTTCATAACACAGCTTATACATATACCCTGAAGACAGTTTTATACAAATAACATATACCCTGAAAGTAGTTTCATATAAAATTTAATAAATTTTGTGTACATACAGATAATGACACTAGTCATATAATGCCCACATGGATTTTTAAGTGGTGAAATTAAGATTTCATGTAAAAATAATGTCTTGTATTTTCTGTATGTGTACACTAAAACATAATCACTACTTACAAAAAATATATAAATACAACACCAAACACTACTTCTATATCAGGTGTGAGAAACTGAGGATAGAAGGTACATCATCAATGACATCACTGTGAGCGTGAGAAGGAAAATTCGGTAAGATATTCATCTCTACCAACGTAATGTTATAATACATACAAGTAGAGTATTTGTATAAAAAGAAAACATGGATTCTATTTACAGTTAAATGTAATGAAAACTGAAAAAAAGTCAGCATTTTATTTGTAACACTGCAATGCAATAACCGTGTTATGGGCAGCCATGTTGCTTTGTGAAATTTTCCATTTGTGGCAAGTCATGTCAGCACCTAAAAAACTTTCTAATTTTTAGAGCTATTTTTAGATTTTGGAAATTTCAGATAAAAGGATATTCAACATGTAATTGGTTTCCATCTGTTGGGTTGAACAATACTTTTTCGAATTATTTCTTTTTCATCAAATGATCATGTTCCACTTTAATATATTTGAATTCAATCCGCAAATATTTATTCAAGAATCCCACCTGTTAATCTGGCCGCCTGCAAGCTCATTATTTCAGAGAAAAGAAACACAGTTATAGATAAAGAAAACTGATATCCAGATCATTGTCGACTTAGTACCATGATTGGTTACATCCAACAGGTTGTAAATTGATCTGGTCATAAGTTGGCCTGTAATTAATTTTGCAATCTTTTTATCTTTTAGTTACTTTATGCTTCATACCATTTGTATAATCTCTCTACACATTGTTTGGTTTCTTAGTTTTACGTTTATCAGGTTAAAGTCAAAAACTGCATACTATAGTACAGTTGCTTTAATATTTGCTGAACATACAAAAAACAAAATACAGGTACAAAAACAGAAAAAATAATGACGTCAACAGTAATGCTGTTGATAATGAAATTCTCCAATATTACCAAAATCTCAAAGAGGCTAAGCATCTCATCTTACCTACTGATTTCATTGAAGCTGAGAAACAAACGTTGTAGTGAAGGCAAATTGTCAATATCACACTGAAAATAAAAAAAAGAGTTTATTGAAATAAATTTAAAATTATTACTAAACAAGAAACATATCTTGTTAATAATAATGTGCTTCACATTGTCTCCAGACTACAGCTCAATAGTTATCGAGTTGGATCTGGTCAAGATTTAAAATAAACAAATTTAATTAAAACAATCTTACTTCCAATATGAAACATGTTTACCTTCCATTACACGTCATTGATAATGGTCACTACGAGCGTGTTGTCATGAGGTATTATGTACACTATTTACATTATTCGGATTATTGTCCTCATCTTTGTCACCATATTTATTACAACGTTTCGGTCGTTCAGTATCTGTCTATATTTCTGAGATGAGGTATTATGTACAGTATTTACATTATTTGGACTATTGTCCTCATCTTTGTCGCCATATATATCACAACATTTCAGACATTGTACACTCTGGCCTTCTTTAGGTGGTTGGAATGTCGAACTGAACCCTTTATTTCACTCACTGGGGTAGACTGTTCTAGTTCCACGTGCCATGTCTAATGGATGTCAGTTTATCTCCTGTTAATTCCCCTCTCAAAGTTCTCCACTACCTTAACCAGGTATTGAACTCACTCACCTTGGGTCCTGTCACTGGATCTAACTAACGCCTTTATCCACAGTGAGTGAAATAAAAGGTTCAGTTTGACATTCCAACCACCTGAAGAAGGCTGGAACATACAATGACTGAAACGTTGTGATAAACATGGCAACAAAGATGAGGACAATAGTCCAAATAATGTAAATTGTGTGTGTGTTGTTTTGTTTAACAATAAAAAGCAAATGCTTTCATTGAACACAATGTTGAAAAATCTGACTTGCAGTTGCATAAAAATCACAGAGACTGTCATGTCTACACTGAAAAACAATACCCTGTGAAATGGCAAAAGCTGCTGCCAGAGGTGGCAGTACTGCCTTAGCCACCAAGACTGTATTACCTCCCTTGGTTGGTAGCTGATGAAGGCAGGGTATTGCACATGCTGTCACATGCTGTATATAGAAAATTGAATATCTTATATTTACATAATAAATAAAAAGTTATTACTAAAATGATCTCATGGTATGTGTCATGAATAGCCCCTGTCAAGTCCAGTTCTGACCAAAAGAAGGGTCAAAAAATGAATGGAGGTAGATGGAGCTCAATAACCCTGGAAAGTAGTCCAACTAGGCAAAGAAAAACCTTGATTTTAAACCTCCACTGTCTTGTGATCATATTCAAATACAGAAAAAGCTATGGAAGTAAATCCAGACAGAAAACGAAGAACAGAGCTCAAAGGAATTTGCCTGTCAACACCGACATCTTTCCAGCCACTTCTGCAGCCAAGCCGTCCCCAAATGTAATGCCCCATATTTTTTTGGATCTTGTTGGTATGACCAAGAGGCAGGCCATGTGGTATGGACAACTGACAGCCTCTATACACCATCACCTAGGCCTGTGCCCTGAAGAGATCACCCCAGTCTCAACACCAAAAGACTGAATTTAAACCAAACAGGGTGCTACCATTACCTTGCAAGATAAACAAATGCCTATTATTATGAAAGAGGAAAACTTTGTTTGTTTTGTTTTACAGTATATTAACCTCAACTATCCTACTTTTTAACCCATAATTGGGATCAAGTAGAAGAAGAAATGAATTCATGTTTTCCCCAAGGAATTAGTGTGAAAATGAATGCAACAAACCAGCATAGAATTTGAACTAGGTGTGCCAATTCAATTTTCTGCACTAATATTTGGGGCAACACCTGCACATCCTGTCCCTGTACAAATAATTTAAATCAGTGGCAAATGTCAATGGACATGCCACAATAATGACGAATTGACAAAATAGGTCTTAGAACTTTGGGCTCAAACATTTTTGAATGCTCAGGCCATTTAGATCTGTAGGTGACCTTTACAGATTTTTCTTTATTAAAACCCTTTTTGCATTCATTCTTAGGAAAAATAGTGGAGTAGTTCCCCAGAGTTTTCTCTACAGTTTGAAATTTAGAATTTTCTATTTAGACTGGTTGACAACCAAGGCTGCTATTTAACTCATGGCTGGGAGAAGAAAACACAGATTCAAGTCATTCAAACCTGCATCACCCTTAAAGCTTCAAACCATAACAGAAAGTATGTTTTCTTTATTAAGTCTCTCACATCTGAAGGCTGTGAGATGTAACTCATACTGTTTAAAAAAAAAAAAAAAAGCTAAAAAAAAAATAATGCATCTACTTTATGGTATCCAAAAAATTATGGTTTGATTATCATTATAGCTTTTTCGAAACTCAAACATTTTAAATTAGTCAGATTCCATTTTTCAGATTGATGCTCGTTTCCTCAGGACCAACTGTTTTTCTTTATTAGTGCCAACCTTTTTATAGCATTCATTCTTATGGCCCATATGGACCACTGTTGGTTCCCAGGAAATTCTCTACAGTTTGACAAAAAAAATCTAAATTATTCATATTTAAGAATTAAAAACATAATATTTTGTTTAATTACAAGGCTGTCCATTATTTAAAAATTGGCTGGGAGGATTAGAAAACACATATTTAATTTTTCATCATTATAAACCTATATATATATATATATATATATATAAACCATAAAAATGTTATATATACTATAATTTTTTATTCATATAAAAAATTAATCCTCTAAAGGCTGTTCGATAGTAAATTTGATATTTCTAATTTATAAAAAAAAAAATTTTTAATTTTTAAAATCAAAACTTGATTATCTATCTTGTGTGAAAACACCAAGATCAAGGTAGCAAATGGACTAAGACTGAATGACATCAAAATTGATTATACCGTGTTTATCCTTTTTTACTAAAATAAATTTTAAAAATAGACTCCTTTGTTTTTCATTTATTTTAGTGTTAAAATTGAACAGACTAAAAAAGTCCTCAGGACCATTTAATTTTTTGAAGAAAAAATGGTCCATGGCCCACAGAAAAAGGTTGAACCTGTGATTTATACTGCAACTTCTCTGAACAGACCTGAGTTATAGTTCACTGTTCCACCAGGTTCACATTAGGCAATTCTTCTCCCATACCATTTGCTAAAAAAAAGAGTCTCTGGTTCACAAAAAAATCTAAATTATTCATACTTTGAAAGGTATTATTAAAAACATAATATTTTGTTTTGATTTCTCATTCTGAACATCTCCATTATGATTTAAAAATGAAGAGATACATTTTTTTTGCTATTAATGAAGTTGCTAATATTTATTCCATCTTTCATCAAATATAATTTCAGCAGGTATATATATATTCTAAATTTTTATTACATATGTCTAAAAAAATACCATATATGTATCCGATTTCTTCTGAGATTGAGTTCTGCTATAAAAAATTATGCCTTCATTGTCCATTGACGAGATGGTTTCCTGCCATATTGTTCAATAGCTCAAAATGTGTCAGATTTTTTTGTATTTCATTAATTTGATCAAGAAAAAAAATAAAATTTACATTTTGGAAGCATTATTTATTTTTAAAAAATCTGCAAAATTTAAATATCATATATTAATGTGTGTGTGTGTGTGTGTGTGTGATCAAATGGTATTTTTAGCCATACCCAAGTTTGAAATGGACTAAGACATTTTAATTTAAACATTGTCAAAAAGGATTCTTTCAAACATGTTTATCCCATTTAAAATAAAATAAAGTTTTAAAAAGCCTGATTAAAAATAATCCTTTTGATTTTTTTATTGATATATTTATATATATATATATATATTGAACATCTGACTAAAATTGAAATGAAATATGGTTCCATTTGAATTTTTGAAGATTAAAATTTCCATAGGTCCTGAAAAAATAAAAAAAAGACAAAAATGATTTAAAAACTTGTCAATAAGATTGATGATATTTATTATCCATTGTTCACTTTTGACTAAAATCAAACACAAAGATCAAGGGACTTACTCTTCTGGGGATTTTTTTTTTTAGCCATGTGTTTGTATTAGTGTAAGAAATTTGATAATGTCGTAGTATTTGCCATAATTAGTGTTGTGAAGGGTTTTGTAGAAGACTCTCTGAGTTCCTAATCCCTTTTAATTGTTTAATATGTAATTCTGTTCTGACAATGTGTTTTGACTTGATTATATATATATATATATATATATATATATATATATATATATATATATATATATATATATATATATATATATATATATATGCATGTTTCATTAAAAACGACAGACAAGGTACTACGGTTGAATTTTTATTTAATTTTTTCTTGTGTTCCATCTTTTTCTTTTCTGGACAAAAGTAAGAACTTCTGAATGTTCTGTATTTGATTCTTTCGGCTTTATCTTTGCAGCCATATCAAGGATGAATAAATCACCTTAGTAGAGTATCCGTTTTCTTATGTTCAGTGTGTGTTCTGATAAAGAGTTTCCAATATGCCTTCACATTGTGGTTTTGTTCATAGTTAATATTGTTAAGAGTTGGTTTTTTTCTTTTTTATTATTAGAGCTTCCATCATTTTTAGTCTTTTTTTGCAAGTGGATGCAGTTAATATATTTGTGTTTTCTACTAGTATTTTAGTGTCGGTATTTCATTATAATATGTCTCAAGGACAATTAAAAAAATATCAAAAAAAAAAATCAAACTTATTATCTATTTAAAAAATTCAAGACAGCCAACCTTATCCTCAAAAATAACAACACACCAACTAAGTCAAAATTAAAAAGAACAAACATTATCTATGAGTTCAATGCCCTTTTAGGGAACTATCATCATTAATAATTACATCGGCTACACAACCACATGTTTATCCAGACGTCTTACATTACACCTATCTGATCAAATGTTCCATCAGAACACATTTAAACACACACCAGTTTGAAATAGATACCCCATTTTTAATTTAAACATTGTCAAAATGGAGCATCTATTTCAAACATGTATATCCACTGAAAATAAAATGCAGAGTAATAAAAATGCCTGATTAAAAATAATCCATTGATTCTTTAGCAATATATATATATATATATATATATATATATATATATATATATATATATATATTTGTGCATCTGTGTGTAATTGAAATGAAATATGGTTCCATATGTGCTTCTTATATTATGTGAATTTAATAGGTCAGTTATTCAAGGAATAAAAAGACAAGAAAATGATAAAAATCTTGTCAATAAGATTGATGATATTTATTATCTATTGTAGGCCTTTTGACTAAACCGAAACACAAAGAGAAAGGTTTTTAAAGTTGGAAATTTTTGAAACACAGCTGTTTTCTTTTCAACAGGATGAAAAATAAACAATGAAGTGGGACTTACTCTTCTGGGGATTTTTTTTTTTACCCATGTGTTGTATTAGTGTAAGAAATTTGATTATGTCATAGTATTTGCCATAATTAATGTTGTAGAGGGTTTGTAGAAGAGTCTCTGAGTAAATCTAAATCCCTGTTTAATTGTTTAATATGTAATTCTGTTCTGAAAATGTGTTTTAACTCAGATTATATATATATATATATATATATATATATATATATATATATATATATGTTTCAACTTGGGGATATAATTATTCAAAATTATAAGCATGTGCATGTTATAACATCACTATAAAAATTGCAATTTTGTTTCAACACTACTGATGTCTTATCAGATGATGGTCTTGGTTATAAAATAAATGGTCTACCATTTATTAAGCAAACAACTATTTTGCAATCAAATACCATCACATGATAAGTTACCAGTAGTGTTGAAACAAAATTGAAAATTGCAATTTTTGTAGTGATGTTATGACATGCATATATTATAATTTGAAATAAATATTATTTGCTCTACTCAGTATTGAGCACACTTTTAAGAATAGTGTTTTTGGTTATCAGAATATTATTCCATTTGTACCAACCCTATAGTTTGTGTGTGTGCATATATATATATATATATATATATATATATATGCTGTTTTGGACAGAATTAATCGTCACCCACTGAAGATTTGCATATTTTCTAAGATAATGCGAATATTTGCAAGTAATTACTGAATTTACCATAAATAGTTCATTCTGCATTTAATTTTGAGAAATTTCGATCAATTATATTCAGAGCTAAATTTTTTTTTATTTAAATTGGTATAGTCCAAAATTATTCAGCTCTGTTTTTGAAGTTATGAATCATATTGCTCTATGGCAATTGTAATGGTTTTTCTTAATTTAACATTTAATACAAATGCTCTTTGAAAACAAAATAGTATTGACCTGATTCTATGACATTCTAAAAGGTAATGAAGCCGACAATATGTTAGTACCTCATACTGCAATAACTCTTTTATTCTTCAGCCATGGTGAAGAAGGCTGAGATTTGACAAGAATCTATGAATGAAGATAGTTGATGGATATACAACACTTCCCAAGTGTTTAAATGTTCTTAGATTAACAATTTGTAGCATTATCAAGAGGTACGAGACTCATTGTGTTGAGAATAAATTAAGCACTGGCAGAAAATAGTTAATTTCTGAGAGAATGGAAAAGAAAACTGTTAGAGATGTCTCAAATAATCCCTACTTAACGACAAAGGACATTGTCAATGATGTAAAGACATCAGGGTTGAATGTATCAATGAAGACAGTCACTAGATGCTTTCATCGAACAGGACTGAGCTTATTGCCGATGGAAAACTCCCTTGCTTAAGGCTAAACACCAAAAATGCAGATTAGCTTATGCTAGAAGCCATTTAGAACATGGGAGTAAATATTAGGACTGTTTTATGGTCAGATAAAACCAAACTAGAATTATTTTGTCATATGAACTCTTATTATGTATGGAGGAAAGTGAATGAAGCTCACAAACCAAAACATACCCTCCCTAAAATTAAGCATGGTGGTGAGAGCATTCTCCTCTGGGGATCTTTTGCTACTTCTAAACCAGGAGAACTAGTGAGAGTACAGGGTATCATGGTTAAAGAGCAGCATTTCGCTATTCTTAAAAATAATATAAAACAAAGTGCATGAAAGCTGGCTTTGGGGTGTCACTGAATGTTTCAAATTCTTACAAAATACTGAGGCAACAGCAAAATTAAGGTATTGGTGTACTTTGCTCAAAATTCTGACCTCAATCCCATTGAAGATTTATATGTATATTTGAAGAAAAATGTAAGAAAAAGAAGTCCTTCAAATTTAGTGGAACTAGAAGCTATTACCAAGGAAGAATGGAGGAAATTATCTCTCAGTGTAGTGACCTTGTAAGGAAATATCAAAAACGATTAAAGGCAATAATCAAAAATATAGGTTACACAATTGATTATTGGGGCAAGATGACCAATAATTTTGTCCTATATTAAATATTTTTGGTGTTTTTCGTATTATTCTTTGACATTAAAATAAAGATTTTGTTGTGGGCATTACTGGCTGTTCTTTCAAATTAATTATTTCATCATTTATGAAAAAATGTATACAAAGTTTCCATGAAAATTTGAGGCCTTACAACTTTATTTGTAATTATGGAAGGGGGTGGTGAATAATTCTGTCCCCAATTGTATACCTAGATTTTCTAGTAACATTTCTCCCTCTCTTTGGATTCCCTTATACAGGATGGGGAATAATTCTTGTCTAGGACCATTTTGGTTTTGTAGCTTCCTTTTTACACTGTGCTGAGATTCAATGCTTTGGGTTTGTATACTGCTATCAAAACTACTTATCTGCTGAAAGTTATTGACTCACTGAAAGAATAATGATGGAAAGTACATCAGTCGATAACAGGACATGCATCTGCACACTTATCAAGATGACTGGCCATCTCTCAGACCAGAGCACCATATGGCACATCTAAATCAACATGTACCAAACTTGATGTACAACACAAATGTGGTAAAACCTCCAAATGCGAAAAACATCTAAAATTAATGGTTTGGTTTGGTTTATTTTGTTTTACGGCATATCAACCTCAATGGTTTATTTAATGCCGACAACATTTTTAGGATAGATTCGTATGAATAGAATATGTATTCTTTTGTTTAGATTGGTTTGGTTTATTTTGTTTTACAGCATATCAACCTTATTGGGTTATTTAATGCCGACAACATTTTTAGGATAGATTCGTATGAATAGAATATGTATTCTTTGGTTTAGATTCTTTGGTTTATTTTGTTTAACGGATTGGTTTGGTTTATTTTTCTTTTTTTTATATTTTGTTTTACAATCAACTCAATGGGTTATTTAATGCCGACAACATTTTTAGGATAGATTTGTATGAATAGAATATGTATTCTTTTGGTTTTTAGTTTATTTTGTTTACAGTATTTAATGGGTTTTTAATTTTTTAGGATAGATTTGTATGAATAGAATATGTATTCTTTGGTTTATCTGATTTGGTTTATTTTGTTTCTGGCATATCAAACACAATGGTTTATTTAATGCCGACAACATTTTTAGGATAGATTTGTATAAATAGAATATGTATTCTTTGGTTTGGATTGGTTTGGTTTATTTTGTTTAATGACATATCAACCTCAATGGATTATTTAATGCCAACAACATTTTTAGGATAGATTTGTATGAATAGAATATGTATTCTTTGGTTTGGATTGGTTTGGTTTATTTTGTTTAACGACATATCAACCTCAATGGATTATTTAATGCCAACAACATTTTTTATTGCTTGTAATATTTTGTTTTGTCAAAAATCTGTTTCTGGTAATATGTTTCCTTCAAAATTGTATTGCTGGTAACAATTTTTTTCAAAAAAGTATTGCTGGTAATAGTTAACAATTTGCCCATAGCTAGGACCCTAACAGGTGCTACCACCCAGGTCAGGGTGGACCTGGGAACACCAGCAATTAAGAGGAGGTTACACGTTCCTCAAAACCTCAGCAGAGGTCTTCCTGCTGGACATAGTTTAACATCTTACCCAGACGTAGTTTAACGTCTTACACAGGACAACTAAAATTAATGAAGCTCTTATAAAAAAACAATAACTCTTAACAACATCAACCATGAACACAGCCATAATGTACTGGCCATATTCAAAAATTAAGGATATATCTACCTTTCAGCAAGCTTTAGGTTGTTCACAATAACATTTACATACCATTTACAATGGTGTAATGAAAATCCTTGAAAATGGCTAAGAAATCACTCAAAATCACCTAGAACAGAGAATCATTTGGACAATTTCAATACCAAGTCCAAAAAATATAATAAAAACCATACCAGAAGTATCTTTCCAGTTATCTTTAATGAAACATGTATTAGAGTAGGAGTGTTGCCCCAATACACAACTATAAATTAAACATACACTGATATGTCAAAAGTAATAGGATAGCAGTGAGGGTAAGGGTTGTTGGCACCACCATACACTGACATCATTGAAATGTTCATGCCTGTATCAGTGAGACTGACATCTTGTGAGTCAGTATGAACACCAGCACAATGGCTTGTAGCAAAGGGACATGAAGTATCAGAGTTTAAATAAGACATGATAGTAAGTGCTAGACATTCAGTTTCTGAAATTGCAAAGATGTTTGACATCCTTTGATCTAGAACACCATGTGTGTATCAGGAATAGCTAATGGGAAACATAACCATAGCACACTTAGTGAGCATAGGTGCTGAATAATTGCAACCTGTGGTGCCTAGTTAAAATGTCTGCAGTAACAGGCAAGCGACAGTGACTTAAATTATATCCATGGTTAATACAGAAAGTACCAGATGCATATTCAGTAGACCAATTTCTTTTTTTTAGCTTCTATGAGGTATGGGAGCAGAAGAACCGCTAGGGTGCTCCTGTTAACACTAGCTACAGCTAATCACCTGGGCTCATGATTTTGTTAACTGGACTCTGAAGGATTAGTGAAGTGTGGAATGGTCACAGTTCCATTTGTTGATGGTAAGGTTGGGAGTGTGTTGCTTTTCATAATTTAATTTCTGAAATGATAATAATGATTGTGACAATAATAACATCTATATCAGTCAAGATGAGAACAATAGTTTGAAATAATGCAATATTGACTAATTACTCATCTTGGAAATGAAATACTAAAATTATGAAAAGCAGTACGAACCCATCATCATAACCAAATGTCAAAAACCATCTGACATTGAAGATAAAAAGTCTCCCAAAACACACCACTTTGGGACGGTGGATATAGAATTTAGTCATACCTGTGTTACTGTCATTTGGTGGTCATGAGTTCAATCCTAGGATCCAGTAGTGGAGCACTAATTAAGGATTAATGAACAATAACTGACATCACAATAATCAACAGATATTCAATATCAGCCAATCAATGGACACCTGATGATGACCAAAGGGTACTTGGTCGAAACGTTGTGTCTATAATAACATTTATATCAACTGAAAACTGTAGTCCAAAATAATACAAGAATACTGACAATTACTCATCTCAGGAATATTAAATTATGGTGTGAGATATGAATACATCATTGACTAGTGGCAGCTATGTTGCATTGATTTGAGAACATTTGTACCCCAGTAATGATAGATAATTCCAGCAGTGACACACCTTATATCAGTTGCCCAGAAATTGTTTGAGGATCATTCTGGACAATTGTAATAAATATTAATATTGTTTAAAAGTTGCTATATTTATAAAGGAAGAAAGTCTAATGTCAGATATAGAGCCTTTATAACGAGTGTGGACATAGGAATCTCTTGCCAGCTTTAGAAGATTCCCACCTGTTCTTCTCTTTGGCTACTTTTGCTGACCCTCCCAATGTACATCTGATTCATATATATCAAGAATGTATTGATGCAATTTGACCATTAATTTATGTTCTTCAAAGTCTCTTTTATTCTGGAAGCACATGATCAGGTAGCCACTTGACTGAATTCCGACAACCTACTTCCCCCAAACTATACTTTTTCCTTGAAAAATATGTCTTTATGCAAAAAAACTTTATAGACCATTGGCTTTATCAATATTTGTTTTTTAAAATCTTTTCTCTGAAATTCTGCCTAAGAAACCACACCTAATCATTGACGTTTTTCACACAAACATTATCAAAACAACTGAGAGATTGGAGTAGTTATCATGAAATTTTGAAGTTGGTATTTTTCAAATTAAATATTAATAAAATCATTGATATATATTTTTACATTTTATAAATGCTTAAAATTTTTCATATGAAGCAAAGCATTTTTAAATAGAATTGCCATGGTAATGACTTTTTCCTTAGATTTTTTCAATTGTTTTGATAATGCTCACACAAAAGGCATGAAACATCAAATTTAAACATCCAACTGCTTTTCAAGTATTTCACAATATGTTAGCAATAGGAACACAAATATAAAAAGCGGTTGAACATATTTAGAGAATATTAATAATAAAGATATTAACTAAAGATAGTGTAACATAAGCTTGCAAGTGTTAACATGCACTGTTGTGTTGTTACAGTATGGTTGCCTGGCTGTACTGGCCCATTTTGGGAAAAAATAGGAAATTACCATTTACTGGAAATAAATGACTATAAAGATGTTTACAATTTTCCATGTGAGCTGCTTTTTTAGTTTCGATCATGTAATCTACAATAGAAACTAAACCTAATGAAATTACCAACACATAATATGAAAATACATAAAACAGTTTGTATTGCATGTTACTATATGTCTAAACTAGTTGGAAAATAGTACTAAGCACTTGTTAGTTCATCGCACTAAAACAAGGGACTAGCTTGGTTTGGTTTGGTTTGGTTTGTTTTACGGTATATCAACCTCAATGGGTTATTTAATGCCAACAAGATTTTTATTGCTGGTAATAATTTTTTTTTTTTTGAAAAAATGTATTGCTGGTAATATTTTTTTTAAAAAATGTATTAATTTTTCTTCAAAAATTTACTGCTGTTAATTTTTTTTTACAAGAATGTATTTCTGGTATTAAAACCTATTTTTACACTTACATAGTGTTTTGACCCCAGTTTGGGGGTAAACTATTTATCCATAGCTGGGACCCTAACAGGTTCTATCACTCCTGGTCAGGTTGGACCTAGGAACACCAGCATTTAAAAGGAGCTTCCACACTCCTCAAAACCTCCTGATCAGAGGCCTTGCTGTTGGACGTAGTTTATCGTCTTACCCAGGATGCAGATGTAGTTTATTGTCATACCCAGGACAGCAAGGGACTGGCAATTTAAGGTGTCTTGAAAATATGTTTGTCAACGGCAGGCAATGTAAGTTTTGTGAAGATGTAAACTTTCTAAACTCTATATTAACACTTTCACTTCTGCATTGTTATAACAACATTGTTGCCCATTTTGTAGAAAAAATAAGAAATGAACATTCATTAGAAATAAATGACTATAAAGGTGTTGATGGTGATTTCTCATTTTGGTTTTGATCAGGTACTCTGCAGTCATGAAACTAACATGTAATATAATAAAAATACAACGCAAAACAGGTTGTACTATATGTCTACATTATTTTCAAAATAGCACTGTTACTTGGGTTATAACATAAACACTAGGGGCCAACATTTTAAGGTACCTTGAAAATGTGTATATATATATATATCTGCCATATATGGTTTGTAGTCCCTTCTGTTTGCTTCAAGGTCCTTGATAAAATCTAGAGATGGATATGCAATGTAATTGGCTCTGATCTGGCTTCTTGTCTGCAGCTGCTCTCTTACAGACGTGTCGTCGCCCCCCCCCTCTGTCTTTTTTACAAATACTTTCACGGTAACTGTTCCAATGAGCTGCTTTCGCTGGTTTCCAGACTTCATGAATTTAAGCGTTCAACTAGGCTGGCATCTCGCTATCCACCTTTCACTATCGAAACTGTTAAATGTAGCCGTCTCTTCTACTCCATTAGCTTCATGTCTCTCCCTTCTTGCCTGTGGAACTCCCTCCCTTTTTCCTGTTTCCCTGATAGCTATAATCTCCAACTATTCAAATGTAATGTCAATCAACGTCTCCAGATGCCCTGGTCTATCCCTTATCCTTCTCTTCATCCTTTCCTCTATCACTCCTCTTGCTCTAATTCTCTGTAACCCCTTGCATGCTAGTGGCTTCCTGCCTTGCTTGGGATGAAACGCTTGAAAAAAAAAAAAAAAAAAAATTGTCAACAGCAATCTGTAAGATTTTGTAGCAAAATATCATTCTGTTTGGACTTGTGTGTAAATATCTGAGTTTAGAGTTAAGTTGAAAATAAATAAGAACTGAAAAATGTTTCAGAAAAACTCTGGTCATTGCAAAATGTTTGCAAATAAAAATAAAATCTGTTTACCTGATTGTTGTGGAGGTCAAGTACATCAAGTTTTGATAAAGAATCCAAGTTTTGAATCTTCTTGATTCTATAACAACAAGGCAAAAGACCCACGTTTACTGAGAAGAAAAAATGTCATTTTAGGGCATATGATAATGCCTGAATTCAATTTGCCAAAATGACATTATTTGTGACTGAAACTGTTGAATAACTTTATTGCATGCTTCTCAATCACCCAGATTCCCTTTTTCCCAAAAAATGAAAGACTTTCATATTCTATTTATATACGTTGTCCCTTCATGGCCCTCCACAGTTTCCTTTCCTTTGTTAAGTAAAAGAATACAAGTAAATGAAAAAATACAGCAAGCAAATTTAAAGGCAAATGTAGTTTGGAGGCAAAAAATTAATAGTCTCACCAACCGTTTTCTCAACTTTGGTCTCAATGGGGACATAAATTTTCGTCTTATTGCTTATCTATGTCTTCTATGTTGTCTTCTAGTTCTTTGCACTCTATTTGACCTTTACCTCCACTTTTCTGATTTAGGTCTGTCTCTGCATGGATACTAAAAACAATATAAAGGGACCTCTTCTTTGTCTTGATTCATTTTTATAATTACCACCTTTACCCACAATCCTTCACTGCATTCTGATTGTGGTCACCACCATAAGTGATTAATGCTCTACCTTACACCTTCTAGGATTCACTCTGTTTCTCAGTTCACAGCAGGTAAGTTTTCTTTTGTTAATTAACAAGAACAAATGTAAAATATAAATATATTCAGAGATAATTTTAATCTAAGTTCACTTAAAATATTAACAGATGCACTCATTGGTGAGCTGAGTAGAGCTAGGTCAGTTTAAATAATTTCTTTTTGAAGATTAGCAAAATACTTGGGAAATATATTAGAACAAAACCAACCTGGGTGCAAACTGTCTGCAAATGGATAGAAGATGAATAAAACAACACATGAAATAATAACACATCAGCAAAATTAAAATTACAATGGACCAAAATTATTTATGAGTTCAAATACCCGTTAAGGAACTGTGTTTCTGATCAAACTGAATTCATAAATAATTATATTGGTCACACTACTACATTCCTATCCAGACGACTTATCTAACCACAGCTCCATAAATAATTCATTTAAACACACACATACACACACAAACTTACCAGACTCCATTAGAAACATACTAGTAGAAAATACAAATATAATAACCCTGTCCACATTTAAAAACAAGATTAAAAATAATGGAAGCCTTAATAATAAAAAAGAAAAAGCCAACACTTAACAATATTAACTATGAACATGGCCACAATGTGCTGTGTTTGGGAAATAAAACATCCCTATAACTCTAAAAACATACACAACCCATACAGCCAGTTAAAAAGCAAAAATAAAAGCATCCTTGATAATGGTTAAAAGTATAGCTAAAAGCGCTTGGAATTACATATGGACAGTTTCTACACACTCTGTGTCCAGAAAAGAAAACACTTGTTCAAAGACAAGAAAAAATAAATAAAAAGCTTACTCGTAATACCTTGTCTGTTGTCTTTAATGAAACATGTATAAATGAAAGACTGCTGCCTAATACACCATAGATTATGAAGTAGACAAAAAATAGCAAAAGGTACAAGACAAGGATGCGCCTTCTCAATGGACTGATTTAACATATGCAGCAAGAGAAACCTGAGAGAAGAAGAAGACCAAACAGGATTCATTATTGATAGGCTCAATCTTAACATAAAATACACAGACGACTCTGTGATAATAGCAGACTTAGAAAACTGAAGGAACTTCTTGACAGGGTAGTAAAGAAAATAAGGAAGAAAGAACTCTCAATTCTAAAAAGACAAAAGATATGGTCATTAGCAAAAGGGACGGAACAAAATACAAATTGGATGACAAAATCAGGCAAGTACGAAATTGAAATATCCAGAAAGTGTTTTAACAGATAATGGAAAATGTAAAACCAAAATCCAAAAGTGCATTGGAACATCGAAAGATGCCTTTCAAAAGCTAAACCAAGTATTAAGAAATAGAAATTATTTTATTAGAAACAAAGAAAAGAGTGCTGAACTACTATGTAATATCAATCCTCCTATATGGCAGTGAATGCTGGACAATTTCCTCACAGATGATTAGAGGACTTTAGGTACAAGATATACTACAGACGAATTCTGAGAATATTATGAACAAGAGGAACATGTGAATGTTGAAGAAATTTTAAGGAAAATGGAAACAAAAAGGACACTTGTACTTAAAAACAGAAAGAGACAGTTGATATTTCTGGTACACATAATGAAGAAAAAAGAGCTTGGAGAATTTGACACTCACAGGGCATAGTGAAGGCAAGAGGAGCAGTGGAAAAGAGCACATAACCTATCTAGCAAGCTTGTATAAAACAATGGCAGAACTGGGAATGTAAGGGATAGTGCTATGGTCCAGTTCCTTGTGCCACAGTGATAGTCCAAGGTAGAACCAATAAAGAAGAACTCGAAATCGGATATGGAATAACACAGATATATTACAAACAGGAATATATACAGAGAGGTAGAAAAGTGTTAGTACGAACAATCAGGTTTAGTAGTAATTGTCTGAACGCAACTGTTTCGGACTGCCTCAGACTCGACTCTTGACTTGACTGAATGACTTGCTCGCTCGCTCACTCTGACTGACAGACTCTTGACGGACTTCTGATGGACATCACTCCAGACGGAACTCCTGCTTCCTCTTGAGGCGCAGTATTTATTACGTATGGAATAGTCCATTATGTTATTATGGGTAAGGTCCCATAACAGATAGTAAGGAGACAAACATTACTTAGAGTTTACAAACGATAGGAGGTTGTGGAGAGCCATGACCATTCACATCCTGAAGAGACACAAATAAAAGTAGTACAGTTTATTTATCAATGTATATGTTGTCACTCAACCTAGATGGGCCAAATTAAACAATTTAATATATGAAAATGAGTACAATTTACTTATTTACCCATGAAATGGCCTTTGCTATTTTACCGAGTATGCAGTGCTTGTGGCCCTTTGTTTACTTACTTGTTTTTACCAAGCATAAGTACCCGTAGGGATTTCAGACTACTAATTCCTTGAATTTCCTCAATTTGGTTGTCATAAAGATCAAGAAAAATGAGTTTCTTTAAGTAGCCAACATGTTGTATCTTTTGGATGAGATTATGTTGGTAATTTAGCAGGCGCAGCTGTTCCTCTCCCTCCAGGATGGGACACACAGTTAGGCGACGCCTATTATAATAAAACAGCAATAAATTTAATATCGTGATGTACAGAATACTAAATTGAAATATCTCAGAAGTAAAATTTACACATAGATTTATTTTTTATATCATAAATAATTTACTAATTAATATATACATTGTAAGAAAATTATATAATCAAATTGTTTTTGTCTATATTTCTGAGATGTGTTGTAATTATATACATTGTTGTCCTCATCTTCATTACCATATTCATGACATTTCGGCCGTTGTACGCTCTGGCCTTCTTCAGGTGATTGGAATTTCAAACTGGACCCTTTATTTTGTCCGCCAGGGTAGATGGTTCTGGTTCCATGCATCTTTCAAATGTCTCAGTTATTTCCCTTTAACTAAAGTCTCCAAGTTTTGGTTCACCACTGCTGTGGCCTGGTATTGAACTCACAACTCTTTGGGTCTAGTCACTGGTCCATGCATCCTTGTGGATAAAATAAAGGGTTCGGTGCAAAATTTCAGTCTGTTATGTAGTGGTTTCACAGTGGAGGCTTGTAGTTGTACTAAGTCGGTCCTAAAATAGGTTCGACGTACAAAACGTTAGGAACTTGATATAATAGGTAATGACGCAGTAATCTAGTTGTGGTGGCTGATACTTTAATATCCGACTAACGGTTGTCTGACATCAACTGACTGACCAACTCCCTCCCGACTGCTACTACTACTCCTACTTATTATAGGTGGGAGAGTCCATTGTTCCACTATAACACAGTCACCTGAAGAAGGCCAGAGTGTATGCTGGCTGAAATGTTGTGATTATGGCAGTAAAGATGATGACAACAATCCGAACAATGTAAATAATTTAAACAATTTGTTGTTTTTTTTTATAGATTATATAATAGCCCCCTTGATTCTTAGTTGCATTATCACCTTGCTTGGAATAAAGAAAAAAAGAACAAATCTTTCAGCATTGAATGCTGAATGCATTTCTTGAAAATAGTTCCGAGGTTTAATGTTTTCTTGATGGTATTTAGAGAAAACGTTTTGTGCTCTTCTCTCAGTTTAGCCTGGTGTCTTTTGCAAGTTATTTAATACTAAATTGTGTCATACGGTTGATAAGAAAACTTAAATCTGTTTTGCATCAGAGTCAAAAAAAGGTAGACATTCATTTGCACCAGAGTCAAAAAGGTAAAAATACACCCTTGTGCAAATTAATTTGTTTGGCCTTGAAAAATATTGTGTCATCTGTGATTGCATCAGATTTTTGTCACACCTGGACACTATTGTTTCAACTGTCGATTAGTTGTCCATTGTCTATAATGGACGTTACTCTGAGGAAGCATATGAAACTTCTTATGATGCACAAACAGACTGGCAAGCCTTACCAGTGAGCAAATCAAACTACTATAGATTGGCCTGGAAAAATCGGGCTGCATTTAAGCTATCTCCTTGATTGGACCTTCATCACAATAGGTTAGAAAGGAGTAGAAGTGATAGGCAAAAATAAACTACAGAAGAACTCAAAACTGATTGCTGCATTTAAATGTTGCATTAATATTTAAGCTTACCTTTTAAAAGTTCAACGATAATTCTTCTGCTGTCACTTAATTTAAAGACAATTTAATGTACATAGGACAAACAATTATTTTTATTTCATAGGTGGCTTTCACTGGATTTTCCAATTAATTTTGATTATTCCCAAATTTATTTCCAAGTTATAAAAATTGTTATCATACAAAAAAATTATTGCAAAAAAAAAAATCACCGAAAACAATCGCAGTAATGAAAACTTGGGAATCCAAAATTTCAGGATTGCGTGTTTGGATCTGGTTCCCACCCAGAATGTTTTTAATTTGCTCATGGAGTTGGCCTGATTCCAAAATGGTATGATATGTTGGGCTATGGCCTCTAGGAGTAAAGTTGAAAAAGTGTGACACACTGACATTCACATTTATTATACAGATGTCTGTGGAAATTAATTCAAGCAAAGTCATGAAATTTATATAAGCAATAAAATCAATCAATCAGGTCGGCTTATATTACCTGTCCAAGTTGAGCCGGTCAGGATTAGCAGCCTTTTCTTCAGATGTTCGGTAAACAACAGGCACACCAGGGACGACTGGGCTTTCCATGAATATCACACGATCCCCTTTGAAAAGATGATGTATAAAGCTAAAATATGACTTTAATAGCATTTTCAAGGAAGAGAAACAAAATTTATAATAGTTGTTTTTTTAAGAGAGCCAGATGAAAAGAAAGGACAAAAGTTTCACAGAAAAGACTTGACTAAATTTGGATGCCAGCAAAGTGAACAGATTTTATGACCAGTAGAATGGAGACACTAAGTCTGTTTTTAATTTTAATGATCATACCAAGAAACAGCAAATACAACAGCCAGATCTTCCTGTCAGAAATAGTCTCAAATTATTTCATCATTTCCTGGTTTGGTTTGGTTTGGTTTGTTTTACAGCATATCAACCTCAATAGGTTATTTAATGTCGACAAAATTTTTATTGCTGGTAATATTTTTTTCAAATAATGTATTGCTGGCAATAATTTTCTCTGCAAAAATTTATTGCTTGTAATTTTTTCACAAAAAGATATTGCTGGTATTAAAACTGATTTTGACACCAGTTGGGGGTTAACTATTTGCCCGTAGCTGGGACCCTAACATGTGCTACCACCCCGGGTCAGGATAGATCTGGGAACACCAGCAATGAAGAGATGGTTCCACACTCCTCAAAGCTTCCTGATCAGAGGCCTTGATGTTGGATGTAGTTTATCGTCTTACCCAGGACAGGTCACTTCCTGGTACCCTTAATTTTAGCCATGGGGGTTCCAATTTCTTTGGATTTTTTACAAATATATTATGCATCATATTTCTTGAGATGCTACACTGATAAAAACTCTTGTGTAATATTTCACTCACTGTAATTTAGCCAAAAAATGTTTATTCAATTTATTAAGTAAAAATAAGATATTTTTTTTTTTAAGCGTTTCACCCCAAGTAAGGTGGGAAGCCACTAGCACACAAGGGGGTACAGAGAGTTGGAGCGAGGGCAAATAAGAGTGATAGAGGAAAGGATGAAGAGAAGGTTAGGGGATAGATCAAGGCATCTGGAGATGTCGATTGATATTACATTTGAATAGTTGGAGATTATAGCTATCAGAAAAACAGGAAAAGCGGAAGGAGTTCCACAGGTGAAAAGTGTGAGACATGAAGCTATTGGAGTAGAAGAGACGGCTACATTTAACAGTTTTGACAATGAAAGGGTGAGAGTGAGATGCCAGCCAGGTAGAACGCTTAAATTCATGAAGTCTGGGAACCAGCGAAAGCAGCTCATTGGAGCAGTTACCATGAAAGTATTTGTAAAAAAGACAGAGGGAGGCGACGGATCCATCTGTGAGAGAACGACTGCAGACGAGATGCCAGATCAGGGCCAATTACATTGCATATCTGTTTCTGGATTTTCTGAAGAAAAAACTTTTTGACATTAACACTATTGAACAACCTAAAGGTAACTGTCAATCTTGGTAGAGTTTTATTAGGTTAGCTGATCCCAGTTGGAGACAACTGCACAAGCATATTCTGTGTTTCTTCAACACCAACAGAGCCAACATGTGATTTATACTGCAATGATATAGAGCAGGCCTTAGTTATAGCTTCTGACAGGAACCACATAATCTAACAAGCCAGTACAATAAATCTCTTGGTCACAATGACAAGTGACTTCATGCTATTGGATATTATCAAAGAGTCATCTTTCTGACAATTCAACCATCTTGAACAACATGTTTACTATCTACTCCCAGTATCATTTGCCATCTTTCAGGGAACTTCATAATTCCATCCTTGTATATAGGTTTTTCATCTTTCTGTTTAAAAAAACTGCTCATGGTGCTTTTTGCAGTCTTAAAGGGAACTGAAATTTAACCGTTAAGGGAATTATGTAAAAGTCAAAATAAATGAAAACCAATCTGAAACCGCAATATCCAGAAAATAGGGCATACTGTATGATCACCAAAGTTAAGCAACACCGAGCCTGGTCAGTACTTAGATGGGTGACTGTTTGGGAATACCAGTTTGGATGTGCAGATATATACTGTTGAGGTGTGCATTTTCTAAGGTATTGGACACTGGATATGCAAGCTCTACTCATTATGCTAATGGTAAACTTTCTATAAAGCTTTGCAAGAGAATCTGGACTTTCCTGATACTCTTTTGTGATACCCAGGAATTCTTATGATTAATGTACCAAAAAGAACAAGGATGTCTCTTGTAAAGATTTTTTTTCTCCTTTGGGCTCAACTTCTTGTGGTGAATAGTCACATAGAAGCAAGCAAGCCAGAGTTGCTTGCATCTGATATAAAGGAAAATAAGGGTCTTACCTCAATATGCAGCATGTGGCATTCACATTTTTGCTCCTTGAAAATGGCATTACTCTCTCATCTAGCTATTTCAGCAGTATGTGCTATAACATTTCTTTTCTGTACAGTTTGGCATACTTCCACCAATAGCAAGTTGTGTGCTGATTGGTCGGACTGGAGAAGGCTATTTGCTTGGGTAACTGACAATAAAAGCGAAGAATGCTGATTGGTTGGTCGGCTGCAGTGCTCAAGCAGTGAGAAGAGGAGAATGGGTTTATGTTTTGAAGTGTGCAGAAAGTAAGAACGGCGGATTGAATATGTATCGTGAATTGTACGAACAATGTCCGAGTAATAGAGACTCATTTAAACTACACTTCTTAACTAATAGAACTTGTAACATATGCATCATCACAGGCCAAATGCGGACGGATGGTGACATAAAACATTAAAGATAAGAATGTTAAGATAGCATCAAAATGAAACATTTCATTCACCTGGTAAAAAGACAGGATTGTTTTTTGGGTGGTTATGATTTGCAGGAGAAAATGCACTTCTTGAAGATGTACGTGAAAATCGAATTTCCTCTTCTGCTGCAAATGGTTCAGGGCTGCTTTGTTCTGGAGACAAAGTGCAGTTTGGGTTAGTCTGACGTTTTGATGGACCTATACCACGATGGTGAATGGGAAGTTTTTCTGGAAAACATAAAATTTTAAATGATATTAAAAATATTCAATATTAAACTAAAAATTATTAAAAATATTATAATGATCAAAATGATATATATAAGTCTGTATGTGCATAAAAATTCAAATATAAGTAAAATAGATCGGTAAAGACAATATAAATAAATAATAAAAATGAAGAAATCGTATTAAAAATAAATAAAATAAATAATAATTACATATATAAAAATGAATAACAACATTAACCCACTTTTGTTTAATAGGCCAAAAAATGATATCACTTAGCTTCATCCATAGTTTATCTTCCTTGACACAGTAAAGTTTTAAAATATTTTACATTTCCTAATTCAAAAATTGAAAACTTAGGAATACTTTTTCTCCATATTACTAAATAAAATGTCCATACTTGCCTTGAAGGAACAAAACAAATAGGCATAAAAAATTTTCCTCGTCTTTTTTTTTCATACATACATGTGTGTGTGTGTGCGTGTTATTTATATATACTCAAATATTTAAGTAAATGCTCTTTTTATAATAAACAGTATTAATAACATTTACCAGCCTGAACATCCAAGAAATATGCATCCTCCAACAGGAATTGAACCTGTATCCTATGCAGAACCTTTGTAGCTGAACTGGTATAGCACGTCAGGCGATATGATGGTTTTATGTAGGATGCAGGTTCGATTCCTGTCAGAGGATGCATATTTTCTATAAGGTTTAAAATAATTGTCAGATTTAGTCCATTTCATGATATATATGTGAGGAACGAGAATACTTACCTCCCGCAAAGTGCATTTGCTTGGCATGTTAGGTCCTGTTGAAAGATCGCAACCGGCATTAAAAGAGAAATGGATTATTGTGAAATTCCTATGTCATGGGCCGATGTACAAAGGAAAAAATAAGACTAAGAATTCAAGCCTGCTTGAATTTATAAACCGGAAGTCTCGGGCGAACAAGTAGTAAGTCTTGTATGCAAATTTGAGTTGTCCCCAACACGGGCATAAATAGTGAGTCCCGGAGGAAGACGGCAGAAAACATTGTTGGTGTGATGGCGTATGAATTAATGAGACTGAGAGAATAAGAGGTCACTAGCAACAGCTCAGTTGGTTGACTGGAGGACTGGGCGAAAGCAAGCACTTTAATCCATTTCAGTCATCACAAACGACGGGCAAACTGAATTAACCACATATATATATATATATATATATATATATATATATATATATATATATATATATATATATATAAATATTTATTTGCAATATCCATTTCTTTAAATATTTTCATTTTGGTCAATCTACCTTTCTTAATTTTTCTTAAATCACTTTTCTTAAAGTTAATATTTTTTGTTCATTATTTACAACATTTACATGCAGATTACTCTCCGCAGAGTTTGTTTGTGTCAGCCAATGTGCCCTCCAGCTTTCATCATGTGTATGTTGATCCGGTTAACCTACAGGAAATTCCAAACTGAATCCATTATTTAATCTACGCAAATAGACTGTTCTAATTCCAAGTACTGCTCAGTTATTTATCATCCTGTTTCTCCTGTGTCTATATACACAGTGTGTGGCCCAGCGATTGAATTCAAAATTATTATGTCATCAAATCCACAAACCAAGACTTTAATTCACTTGGCTATTGTCCCATGGGACAATCCTGAGTGGAGAACTTGGAGCCTTAAACCTAACCTGACTGCTGATCAGTGCTGCTTGTCATGCTTGACTGGCCTACCTTTCTCTTCAGTTACAGATGCTGCTGTTGTAGTCTTGCTGTCATTCTTTCTTTATTAGAGGTACTCGTATTTATTTCTGTGTTAGGCGTACTAAAGAGGTCCTTGTAGTCTAGCATATGTGCTGATTCTTTCAGACATCTAACTCTTCAGTGTTTTTCCTGTGGCGGTAAAGCAATGACTCAACTGATAGTAGCAGATAGGAAACACGAAGAGGGTAACCGACAAAATAGTGTCACACTTCCAACCTTCTCACAAGCAAAAAACACGGTCCTCAGAAACAAAAACGCACTTGCTTTATACAGCCGAGGACCGACCATGATTTGCATGCGAATGACGAGACAACGAGATTTCGCGTTAACTGTCCGAGACGGCATAAAACATGGGCAGCACCATTTCGTTTATTTTTCCTGTTGAGCAATCAGAGTTTGCATGACGCACAGATTCGCGGGCGTTTCCGAGGTAGGCCATATTCACAATTTTCCCCACACTTCCTTGTCTAGTATTTTCACTTCATTCCACATAAGCCTTTTCCCTCCATACATGATCAGCAATACAGGATTTAATTCTCATACCTCACTACAGCTTTTTGAGATTCCTTCTAGTCTTACTTTTAGGAGGCGGCTTGTTTCTTCTTTATATACTTTGACACAACTGCAAGGAATGGTGTACATGTAGTCATTGGTCATGTGCTTTCTGGTGTTAGACTTTACTTGGCAGAGATTTCTACATGGAGTGGAGCTGCTTCTGAATATTGTCCCGATGTTGTATGAACTGCAGATCTTCTGAATCCTTTCTGATAAGCCCTGAAAGGTAGACACACTGGCAATTTTCTGATCTTCCTCCTTCACCCTTCTATTTCCATCTGTAGATGCTGATGCTATGTTTGCAAGGTAGTTGTGTTATATTTTCATAAAGAATAAAAAAAAGGAAACTAGCTTTACTGTCCATGTGACTTTTCACATGTTCCCATTCCTCTTTAAAAGCTGCGTTCTTCTTCCTTTGTTGATTACTGACTGCTGTGAATTAAGTTCAGTAAATTGTTACGTTGTTCAGAGAAGAAAGCTAGTATAGAGGATAACCTTTTCCTAAGTCTTTACTGAACTTAATTTGAAGGATACATTTGATTAACCGATGTTAATCTTTATATTTTTATATATATATATATATATATATATATATATATATATATATATAAGGATCTGCAACATAATAGGTCTTGACTTGGCATCTCGGCTTCAGTCATTTTCTCATAGACACGACATGGCTTTCCTCTGTCTTTTTCTATAAATATTTTCACGGCAATTGTTTTGATGAGCTATTTTCCCTGATGCCAGATTACATGAATTTAAACAGGCTACTTAAATAATGTAAACAAATGACGTCACACATTATGAAATGGACAAATTATTTTAAGACCTTTTTTATGTTTGGATACACATCATGCAGATATGAACGTACGAGAGAAAATCATGGAGAACTGTAGTCTAAAGACAGTAAAATCAACCTTGCTAACCGAACACTCCTCTGCAGCTCAATCAATAAAAGCACATCAGGCTATATGACAGTTTTGTATAGGATACAGGTTTGATTACTCTCGGAGGACGCATATTTTCTATGAAAATTTCTCGGACATACAGGCTGGTAAATGTTGTTAATACTATTTATTATAAACAGAGCATTTACTTAAATATTTGTATCTATAAAAAGAACGTATAAACATAAAAAAATGTCTATATATATATATAAAATTCTGTCAATAATAGTAATAGATTGGTTCACACTCCTTCCTAGACTTTTGAACATGAGTAAAGCTTTATTTCTTGTTTCCTGTTTAGGATTGAGTTTCAAGTTCTTTCTGAAGCCTTCTCATTCTTTTCCCATTCCAGTAGCCCCTTGTGTCTTAGTGGCATGGGGTGAATTGATTTAAAAAAAAAAAAAAAAAAAAAGAAGATAATAACATTAGTTTGGCAATGTCCTTTTGATGATGGAAATTTATTACACAGAATTTTTTCCATTTTGTCATATAATTACTCACCATTATTCTTATATATATATTATGAAATGGACAAAGTCTGGCAATTATTTTAATACATTTTTATGTTTATACATTCTTTTTTATAGATACAAATATTTAAGTAAATGCTCTGTTTATAATAAACAGTATTAACAACATTTACCAGCCTGAATGTCCAAGAAATTTTCATCGAGCAGATATGAATGTACGAGAGAAATTCATGGAGAATTGTAGTTTAAAAACGGTAAAATCAACCTTGCTAATCGAATACTCCTTTGCGGCTCAATAAGTAAAAACACATCAGGCTATATGATGGTCCCATATAGGATGTAGGTTCGATTCCTGTTGGAGGACGCATATTTTCTATGAAAATTTCTCGGACATTCAGGCCGGTAAATGTTGTTAATACTATTTATTATAAACAGAGCATTTACTTAAATATTTGTATCTATAAAAAAGAATATATAAACATAACAATGTCTTAAAATAATCATCAGACTTTGTCCATTTCATATTATATATTTCTAAAAAGAACAAATTAAAAACATAAATAAAGAGAAAACGTTAGTATACAAAAGAAACAAAAAAAAAAAAAAGGAAAGAAAGAATTATTTATGTGAAAATATTAGAATAAAAGAATAATATTTTAATCATTTCTGGTCATGTGGTCAGTCTTAGGGAAAGGGATCAGACCATTCTTGATAAGAGCTTTGTAGTGAGCACATGGCAAGGATTGTCAGCCTGAAGAAAGTCAGTGGGATGCAAGGATTTGTAACGTTTTCAGGATTTGGGGTCAGAAAGAAGCACACAGTTTCTACATTATTTTTTTGGAAATAACTAAAAGGAAAAAAAAAAAAAGCTAGAAATATTTGTTGAGTTTGTCATTTGCCTGGACTAGAAAAAAATTAATTTAAGAAAAGTTACACCCACGATTTGATTAAATAAAACCAAGAATGCGTTGCATAGATATACCAAGGTAGATTGTCATAAACCAATAATTTGATTTGCAATATTTATTATTCTAGGCACATTGTCCTTGTGAAGAAAATAACATCTTACCAGTAAAATGATTAAATGGATAATCAACAGATGCCCAGAATCGTTTCATCATCAGGTCAGGTGCAAGTTGAGCAGGTTTCAGTACAATGGCTTCTTTTTGTTGGTTACCACCTGCTGTCTGCAAAACAAGAGACAAAAGAAGCAAAGTTCGATGAATTAGACAAGCATCTTCAGTTATATTGTTTTGATCACTAAAATTATTTGGTGAACACTCCAGCTCCCAAATATTACTTAACACTCTCAGATTAAGGATTGTCTGGAATTATGAATACCGATTTTTAAGGCCTTCCTAAATTGGAAATTTGACTTCAAGCCACTTATATAACTTATAACATAAGAAAATAATTTGTGAAAAGTTACATCCATGTTTTGATTAAATGAAACTATGAATGCATTGGATAGTGCATATATATATATATATATATATATATATATATATATATATATTTGGTTGGATAGATGTGAGTTTGTGACCCTGGGTTTCACGTTTGAGCGATCGTCAGATCGTGAGTTTGTCTGACAATCGCTCAAGCGTGAAACCCAGGGTCACAAACTCACATCTATCCAACCAAAAATGTTAGCTCTATCTCTGATATTGAGTGCTTTCTAATAAGTACCGTGCATATAATATATAAATAATTATATATATATATATATATATATATATATATATATACACACACACATACACACAAGTATAGGATTGGTGTATACAGAATAAATTCAAATAACCAACTATTCTTAAAAGAGTGCTCAATACAGAGTAGAGCAAATATAATCATTTATTCCAAAATTATAACATAAAAATGTTATAAAATCACTATAAAAATAGCCATTTTGTTGCAACACTACTGGTGTCTTATCAAGTGATGGTGTTGAATGTAGATGAAAAGATTACTTAACTTTTTAAATATCGATGTTTCTTAGCAAAATTTCCAGTCATCAGGAGTAGTTGTTTTGAACCGTTCAAAACTACTACCACTGTGACTGAAAATTTTATAAAGAAACATTAATGTCGGCATAAAAATTGATATTTAAAAAGTAATCTTTTCATATATCATTAACGCTCTATTTTTAATATTGAGCACTATATATAAAAATATCTGCTGTTTTTATATATTTATATATATATATGAGGCAAAATTCACATACCATAGGGATAATTTATTAAAAGTATAATTACACATGAAAATTTTAATTTTTATGTGCTGTTCAAAATGGCCTCCTCCTTTTTTCAAAACACATTTCACTTCATTCATTAACATGTCAGAGAGTTTCATTTTTACTGCATTCATATTTAAATATTTCTTTAAGTTCCTTAATATTTCTTGGACATATCTGGTAAACAACTGATTTCAAATGTCAACAGGACCTATCAAAACAAATTAGACATTCAAAACATGATTAGCCCCTATGGTGCATGAATTTTGCCTCAACTTATGTGTGCATATATAAAGAAAACTGAATTTGTAAACAGTGACTATTACTGCTGCAAGACTCTTCATTAAGACGAATTGAGTTCTCCAGTCACTGGTGTGTTTATCTAAAAATAAATACGCCTAAATTTGCCTTCGTCTCTGCCGTGCACCAATGGCTTAGGATAGAATCTCTGACTGATACCAAATCAGTCAGGTTTCAATCCCGGCTTGAGGTAATTGGCTGTCTAGCCACACTGATGAGCTGTGAAACAGCAAAACGGTCTGTCTGCAGATGTATTGAGTTTTAAACACACATAAATTCATAATTATGAATTTATGTGTGTTTAAAACTCAGTAAATTTAAAAATAAGTTATTCCAATATTCGCTTGAAGATGAAATGGAACTAATGCTTTTAATTTAATTATATAATTAAATTTAAAGTTTTTAACTTCCATTTTTGAAACATGGTTATTACTGTGTAGCGAAAAACTGTATTTTAAATCAGTTAATTTATAATATTTATGCTCTGTAAATTTACATTGAGCACTGTTTTGTAAAAATAAAAAATAAGAACACTGGATTATATATCTTACTGTTATTTCTTTATATATTTGTTGGTTAAGTGGTATGTTAAACTGCATGACAATATTGTAGTAGTGAGACCAATGTATGTGTTTCAATTGTTATAAGAGAAGCATTCTCCAGTTGGACATTTGAATTCATAGACAATATTTGTTGGAGTTTTTTTTGTTGGTGATTATGTTGGTGGTTTATAGATTTTTGAATAAAAGATAAGTTTAATTTGTTTAATTTTGTCATTAGTTGATATGTATCTATAATTTTCCATCTACTTTTTTTGTGGTTACTGTGTAGTTGATTCCTGAAGAATAGTTTAATGTTTTTTTTTTTATTTTATTCTTATTTGTATTATTGTTTTTTTTTTTTTTTTTTTTTCTAATGTTAGTTTAATTTGTTTATTGATAAACAAGGGAGAAAAAATTAGTTAAATATCCTGTTGTTACTAAAACTGTCAACACCTTAAACACGTATCTCCGTGTTAAAAAATGCATCTCTGGAATATTTTAAACTGAAAATAATTTTTTTTTTTTTTCAAGTAAGAAGATTAAACAATAAATCAGCTAATATTCCGTAAATTTTTCTTTTTTTAAAAATTCATTTAGGTATCGTGTTTCTTAGATGGATAGGACAACAAAGGAGCAATTCAGTGGTCATCATGACCACCAGACTTTTTCTTGTGGGGTAGGGATTGAAAGATCTTGTTTATGAAAATAATTTGGTGGTTTAACATATTTTGTGGTTTTCAGTTAAAATTTGTTTGATAAAGTTTCAGTACACAATCTTTAAGTTATAAAAAAATGATAAAGAAAATCATTGTTTGTGATCAGTTAATGCAAGCATGATTAACACTTAACAGACTTTTTCGTGTCTCATACTAGGGTTGCTTAATAATTGCAATCAAAATTTTGTTTTAACACTCACAGGACACGCTAAAGGCGGGCTTATGTTAGAGAGTATCACCCAGACGAGGCTCTGCCGAAGGGCAGAGTCTCGTCTCGTGAAACTGACTCCGTTTTTACGTGGTCTCTTGGGAATTTATGCCCGAGCCTACGGGCTCGGTACCCCACTTTAAACTCGGCCTTGTGCCACATCTTGCTGCGTGGGGCAGCGAGTAAATAATTTTTTTTTAAGGCGAGAGAGAGGAAAGCAGTTCATAACTTGTGTGATTAGCAGAACAGAGATTAGAAAAGATAGCAAAAAAAAAACAATTTACTACAAAGGACAGGAAATTGTGGAGAGCCATAGTTGCCAACGTTTTGAATGGGCATGGTACATGAATGTCCTGTGCGAAGAATATTAAATCCAGGTTCAATGTAAGGACAGATAACTCTACTCTTCCTCATTTAATCCTCGGCTTATTTCCCCTGATTACCATGGTAACCCGATGAAAACATAGTTGTTCGTTCTTTTAATCAGAATGTTTTGTTTTTTGTAGTAAATAAAATTGTTATTAATTTATGCCTCTTCTATTGATTGTTTTCACGATGTATTGAAAACGTTATTTATCTTGGGAAAAAATCGTATTTTGTTTAAATTTTGACAAAAACTGACATTTCAAGATTTTAAACAAGGGAACGAGCTAAAAGAAGAAGCAAGCACACACAAAAAAAACTAAAAAACACAACAACCTTGACAGAGATTATTAATTTTATACTTTGTAGTATTTCAAACTCCCTTTTTTACATACTGTACTGTATACAAAGTATTTTTTAAAAATCTAATATTTCTGTTAATTTGAGAAAAGACGTTTTTTTGAAAAGCATAATAAAAGTTACTGCTTAGCTTTTAGGACTAGATTTTTTTTTAAAAAGAACAAACCTTTTTCTTTTGTTTGAATAACTATGCACCTGGTGTATCAATAATTTTTATTTAAAAAAGTATCCTGAGTATACGGTGATTTTACCAAAAATTACTAAAACACATGCACAAAACAAAACATATTTATTTTTTAAGAAGTATATAGTTTATAATACGAAAGATTATTATTAGGTAATTAATTTTATTTCCTATGTCGCGTTTAGCAGTTTATTTTTTTTGTGTACACTTTAAGTGTTACAATTCAGAGTTGATTTTTTCAGTAAACGTGTTCGAAATTTTTTTAAGCATGAAATTCTTCAAAGACTTCTGCTTTTTTGTTTTAAACTAATATAATAATTAATGCTAAGCGTTTAATTTCCAGAGTTTTCATAAATAAGGGGTTAACTAACAGATGTAAAAAAAAAAATAAATAAATAAAAATAAATATTTAATTGTGACTTTAAAAAAAAACAAACACATATTCAAAATAATTTCATTACATATTTCAATTAATTGCGAATAAGTTTCTTTAACTTCTTTTTTATTATTGCAAGATTTTCCAAATGAATATCTATCACTGCAAAAAAACGTTAAAATTTGCAATGTTATTTCAGTTTCAGTAGTTCCGCTGACGCAAAGAAAAAGATGTTTTAATTAAAAATGTTAATGTTCTGAAAAGGTTGGAAAAATTTAATAAAATAATCAAAAAATACTTTGGCCTTTCCTCTTAATAACAACAAACATTTTATTTTTGTTTGACGATAAATTCTATTTTCATCAAGTTTATGGTCATTTTTAAACTCTATTTTTCTTTTAGAGAAACCGTGATGTTAAAAAACAAAATTCACTTAACGAAAAAAATGAATTTATGTTTTAAGTACAAAAATGTTCTTTAATTTCAACCAAATTTCTCAAATTTTGTTATTTAAAAATAAATGTTTATAATCATAAAAAGAAAAGAACGAAAAAATGTATAAAAAAGAAAAAAAGAAGCTTTTTTTTAGTCTCTAAGGTAAAATTAAAAAAAAATATTGCAAAATGAAAACAAAATCTTCAAATTTCGTTAATCAACATGCATTTTTAGTTTTAGTTTTTGTCTATTGACTTACCATTTGAAAAATAAATTGTTTTATTTTATCAAAAAAAAAAAAAGAAGTTTTTCCTTTTTTTAAACATAAAATAACGAGGGCCATTTTTTTCAGTTTTGTTATGTTCGTTGTAAAAACGTACGATAAACTCTTTGTTTACTAAACAATAAGAAACTGTACTTTAGTGTTTGAAATATACAAAAAAAGGAAAGAAATATATCTTGTCAATAAGAAATTACCTCTTTTGAGTGGAAGGCAGGCCTGTTTCTTGTTCGGTTGGACATAATTGAATATTTCTTTTATTTTTCTGTACTTTGATGAAGTCTTGTTCGCAATAGGCAGGTGCTCGCCGGAGAGAAGCTCTCAATGTGGATTTACTACTCTACTGTACTATATACTCGTGTTAAATAATTGATTACTTACTACGTATTCGTAAACTTTTAGATTCAACAATATTTTTTTTTTATTTTTTCCCGCTATTGAAAAAAAGAAGCTTAACACACGCCATAAAACATTTGTTGATGATTCCAACTTCACAACTAGAATTATTCAATAACTTCGGGTTGATGTCGGTCAATGAAGATTTTATTGTTCGTATATTTTATTTTATTTTTGCATTCATTTGTTAGAATGTTTGTTTTTATAACGTATTTTTTTTATAATGAATTGTTTTTAGATAAAAGGTCCTAGTTTTCTCACGTACTCGCGAAGAAATTTGTAACTTAGAATTTTAAGTTTGAAATAGTTGAACTTGAATATTAATTAAAAAATTACTCTAAAAATTTCCGTTTATGAATCATCATGACATAATTCAATTAAGGTAGAGAGAGACTACACCACAACTGACATCTTGCCGTCAAATTAAAAAAAAAAAGTCAATTTTTATTTTTTTAACAAAATTTCATAAAAGCAACCATTGTATTTTAATTTTTATTTTACTTGTTCTACCAAATTTTGACACATCCGTCTTCTTATTGAATTTATCCTTTGCCTAAAGGAAGAATAGGTGTTTCAGTTTAAAGGACATATAGAAACATAAGAAAAGTGTAAGAACTTATTAAATTAATTATTAAATTTATGAAATGATGTATCTGTTTTTTTTTTACGTTTTTATCACTCCATAAATGCTTCAGGGACTGACGTTTGTTTATGCATTCCTGTTGGAGTGGTAGGTGAGTTGAAAAACGTGGTTAATTGTCATTCAAATTAACTTGTGGCGGCCGAATTTATATATGAAGACGTTTTAATAGTCACGTGACCCTTGAAAAGAGTTTTACGAACTTTTAAAAATCCTAACGTGTTTGTGTTTCTTTTAATTTCATTATGTTGTCTTTTTGTGGTTAAGACCTTATGTGGGTAAGTAGGTTATTTTTTTTTTTTTTTTTTGACCAACGTCCGTTGCTTTCATAAGGTATACTTGTTTTAGGTCTATATTGGTCTTGTGTAAGGTGATTGAAAAAAAGTAACTCCCTATTTTATGTATGATGGACTCTCCCGTCTAACTACAATTTTTACAAGACGGGAGATTCCATCATACATAAAATAGGGAGTTACTTTTCAATCACCTTGTACATAAAAGGCGCTTCCATAAAAATCAGTATCTAAAATAATGCGTTTTTTTAAATGAAAAATTTTCATTGAAGCTTTATTTTAGTTTTTTTTAATTTAAAGCAAAAATGGATTCAATTTATTATTTCCAATAAGCAAAAAACTTTGCTGTATCTAAAACTGAATTATTATCAGTAAAAACGCTAAAATCGTCCATATTGACATATCTGTCAACACAAGGTAATTTTCTTTATTAAAAATCTTTCAAAAATAAAACATAATTTCCTGAAACCTTACTCGTGGAAGATTAGCTGATTTAAAATAAATTAATCTAATTGGTAACAAATATTACTTTTAGTTTAAAATATTGCAAAGAAATATGGAGGTGAGTATTTTTATGAGATGTTGACCACACTCTCAATAAACTTAAATTTGGGAATTGTTTCTAAGGGGAAGATAACTGTATCAATTACTTGAATATAATGTGAATGCCTTTTTATATAATATTTTGCCCCCCAATCATTTAACCAAATATATAACTCCAGTCATCAGTCCTCAAGTTCCATCAGACTGTTGTGGTTAGTGTTTAGCTGACTCTTCACTCATTTGCATGTGACTTGTTTTATTGCTGGTATTGTGATGATAGGCACTGTTCCATTTGACCTAGCTGGCGTTTGTCTGTTCATGACAACTCCTCTGTCACATGTTTTTGATCTCAGCAGATAAGAAGATCGCTGATGAAGCAGACTGAAGTGAGGACTTGTCTGACAGCTGGAGCTAGATGCAAAACAAGAATCCTTTGAAATAAAGAATTAACTTGGGTTAAAAATGTAACAACAATTTGGTTTATATATGATTTGTTGTAGGCCATGGTTTTAACCCTTCCCACTTGTTATGATTAAATGACACTGGGATCACCTTCAGATTCTGCAGCTTATATTTGTTCAGAGGAATTGTGGATGTTATTTATTTCAGCAACCATTCTGGTCTCTTTATTGACAACATGTTTTTATTTTATCTGACATCTTCATGGATACTTTAATGGTCTCTTTCTTATCAGCAGGAAGTGGGGAAGGACGGGTAGTCTTGGTTTTGCTCAATCTTACTGAATTCTATCTAGTTAGATTTGGGTTCGATTCTCCTTGGAATTATTTCAAAACATGATTTATAAATGCATTTTGTTTTTAATTTTCTTCTCAACCTTTCAATCTATCTTTGTGCGAATTTCAACAATTACCATCCAGTTAGTAAACTCTCTCCTTTCTTTCTCTTTTTATGTTTGATCAACCTTCAGAGATCTCTGTGTCACATCTTAACTATCCAGTAATCATAAAAAATTAAGAATGTTTTAAGCAATCTAATATTTTATGGAATTTTAGGTACTTTGGCTTTATAGTTTTGTTGAAAGGTTGAGGAAATGTTTGAAAATGACCAACAAATTTTGACTTTATTATAGTTATGACACTTATTTTCTGATAACATCATGTTTAGACATCTGAGGGTTACTCCACTTAGCTTCACCAAAAACACCCATTAGGTGGTGCTATTTAAGTTTATAAAAAGATAAATATTTCCTTCTCTTTCTCCTCTTGTTTCCAGATGTAGGTAAGGACACATTTGCTTCTTTGATCCTCTCACAAATTAAATCTCACTCACATACAAATACACGTGTGTGTAACACATACACACACACACACACACACACACACACATATTATTATAGTAGTTGTAATGTCTTTTCCTTTGATTTCCGTTGTGTACACATGTAATTCCTTTTGATAATAATGTGCATTAATTGTGGTTTGTTTTAAATTCCTTGTATTGTGTTTCTTATTTTGATCCAGACTCAAATGAGTCTACCAAATATTTTTTTTTTGCGGGGGGACAAATGTCTCAGCAGCCGTTAAATGTTAACTTACAAAACAACCACGCCCTGCAACCAAAGAGGTAACTCCCACATCATCATACTTTCTACATCCAACCTCAGAAATCTGTTACATTTATAGCCACAAACTGTTTCCCTATCCATAAAAGTTTCTACATTGATACTTTTGAACCAGATTTTCATCTTTAACATGATCCCAACATTTCAACTGCTTTACTGGTTTTCTTCAGGTGCCTGTTTCAATCAGTAACCTTTCAAAAATATAGAACACAAACCTTTTTGTAACACCTATCCTGACCCCACTGGATTGATGTACTCTACAAGACTGGCTGTTAGTTCTGTCCTGATCCAGTATTACAGGTCCAGTCAAAGTCTCCAGTTCACAATGTCGATTCGATTCCACTTTCCAACCACATTGTGATTTTTGATTCTGGAGAGCAATTAACAAATCGTAGATCCCGGAAGATTCAGCTGGTCTACCTGCAAGTTTGTTGGGGCGAGAATCGGGCCAAGCAGAAAAGTAAAATATGAACAAGTTGATTTGAATCCAAAGAAAATTTTATGTATATAAGGAAGAAATTGGTACAAAAAGAATTATGCTTTTTTTTTTACAAGAAAGTAGTGTACATGAAATAAAGTCCAGAAAGAAAACGAAAAAAGAAAAACAAATATTGCAAATAATTCCGAAAGGAAAGAAGTAGTTTTCAGGTTCACCCCCTTTTGCTCTTTGTAGTGGCCATAATTAATTCACTCAGCAAGCATTAACCTTATCACAGCAGCAAATGGATGCTTTCACTCTTGTTGACTGCTACTTCGACTCTACTCCAGCTGACTTGACTCTCTGACTCTCTCGACTGACTGTTTTCGCACAAACACATGCTTAAATAAACGTGGTGGTATCAACAAAAACTTAGATTACAACCTGATTACTGACCTCTCCCCCTCATTATCAAATGAGCAGTCTTTTCTTCCCAAATGGTATTCCATAGGTCATATAAACACTATTGTTTTGACATTTTATATTAATTATTCTGACGAAGCACAGATCCTCATCTATAAACAAAATTCTATATTACTATAATTATTATTTCCGGGGTGACTAATGCTCTCCACTACAATAATACCTCATCTCAGAGATATAGACAGATATTGAGGAATCATTTTTATAATCATCTAAGCTATTGCAGATGACTTCAGTTCACTTCCTCTCTTATTACAGCAGAAAATGGACACTTTCACTCTCACTGCCTATCCCTCTCTCTCTGGTTACCTGCTTTGTCAACTCACTTCACCCAGCTCCAATTCCAACTGTTTTCACACAAACAAAATGCTTAAATAAATGCGGTGGTAGTGACAAAAACCTGGGGTATTGGTAAACTTAGAACCTGATTACTGACCTCTCTCACTTCATGATTAAATGAACAGTCTCTTCTTCTCAATTGGTATTCCATACTTCATATAATCACTATTGTTTTAACATTTTATATTAATAATTCTGATGAAGCACAGATTCTCTGGGAACAAACTTCCCCACAGATTATCTTTCTCATCTATAAACAAAATTCTAAATTACTATAATTATTAATATTTCAAGGGTGACCATTGCTCTCCACAACAATTTAATCCAAAATGTTCGTTCATTTCTATATGTTTCATGTTAGGTTTAATTTTTAGAAAATATCAAATTGATTCCAATCTTTGATTTTTATGAATATGCGTTATATGGTATTGAGATAGTGAAAGATGCCTTCCAAATGCTAGGCAAAATATTAAGAAAGAGGAAAATTTTGTGAGCAACAAAGAAAAGAGTACTGAACTGTAATTTAATATCAGTCCTCCTATATGGCAGTGAATGCTGGACACTCACCTCACAGATGAAGAAGAGTCTTGAAGAAACAGGAATGTGGTTTTATAGAAGGATGCCGAGAATAGCATGGACTAAACATATGAACAACAACAAAATTTTAGAGAAAATGGAAACAAAAACAACATTTATAATTACTCACACAAACTCATTCTTATAACTAGTTTTAATGTCTTTTTTCTTTAAAGTTGAAGTTTCAGTAGGAAGTATATATAAATATCTCTCTCTCAATATATATATATATATATATATATATATATATATATATATATATATATATATATATATATACATGTATCCAAATGTAGTAGCTAATACTTGACAACATGGTGAAGGAAGGTATGTTTGTTTTCAATGTAGCAAAGAACAGTTTAGCTGTACAAGGTTCCAGCTAGTTCTGTAGAGGTTGTATTTCTTTGTTGAGCATGTTACGATGACCTCAGCATCAGAGAATGGACAAAATGAATTTATCAACTTTGGTTTTGGTTGATTTCCCATTGTTTTATATACACATCTATTGATCCATTTTGAAAAAGCAGTTTGCTTCTCATTGGTTTTATATTGTGGTTGTGAACATTTTCTGATTGGTTGATCAAAGTATTTTTAAAAATTGGGAAATTTTGGCTTCTTTATTATTGCAACATCAATTTTTCTTTTTAATCATTCCACCCCAAGCAAGGCAATAAAGCCACTAAGACACAAAGGGTTATTGGGTGTGAGAAAATATGAGAAAAAGAAAACATTATTAAGGAGGGAGAACAATAAAAACAGGAATTAAGAAGACAAAAGATAATTGATCTTTTGAAAAATTTAAATGCAAAATTGAGTGGAAAGCCAAAAGCCAAAAGAGATTTCCAGATGCAAGAAGTGTGAGAAAAGGAATTTTTAGAATAAAACTTATAGTTACATCTTAGCATTTCAAATGTAAAATGGTAAGACCTTGCCATCGATCAAGTACTGCACTTAAATTCATAAAGTCTAGGTACCAAAGATGAAAACCTATCAGAACAATTGCCATGAAAATATTTATAGAAATGGCATAGGGAAGCTATGTTGGTGGGAAAATAACTGAAGCCAAGATGCCAGGTCAGGACCTATAACATTGCAATAAATATAAAGCTAAATTGTTTTATAAAATATATTTATTGCAAAATATCTGTTTGCTATTTGCTTATTGTTGTTAGTATTTTTTATACTTATTTTTATTTATTTATTTATTCATTTTATTCAGATTTTTTTTTTACCAAAATTCGGGTTGTATCCACAAAACCATCAGAGAAATTGAATTCAAAATTTTCAGGAATATATTTCAACACATGGAGATATTTTTATATAATAAACAACATCATTCGCTGATGGAAAATATACTAGTGTGTAAATGTATAGCTGAAAAGAGTAAGAAAAAATATTTACAATGTTAATGTGTATTTGTGTTTGAGTACATGCATGTGGGAGATGACTAAGACCCCCTAGAAGGGAAAACTGGACATGTTTTCTACTTATTGTATTCTAGAATTGTTATATAGGAATAAAGTGTTGCTGCCTACACTTGAGTTTGAACATAGATCGCCAGTGAGCAAACACAATCTCATTATTGAATTAAGTAGACCACATGACTGTAGAGGAAACACATAAATAGGAAGTTGCGTGAAGTCTAAATGATCGTTATTCCTCCTCTGTACTCTATCACTATATGGATTGCTATTCTATACTCTATTCTCTATGCTATTTCTCTATTCAGATCACTATACGGATTACTGTTCGAATGAGTATTATCGAGCAAGTACTATAAGTGCAAGTGTTATTTGAAGGCATCTGACACCAGTATTCTTCAATGGTTGAATAGTTGTATCTGCGATTACAAAGTCTCTACTACAACAAGCATTACAAAAGTGACAAGTATTCCTGGCATCACAAAAGGTTGAGAATACTTTATTTGAAATTCTTGGTTCCAGAAGTGTTTCGGTTTTCAGATTTTTTTGGATTTTGGAATACAAGCTATCTCATGAGACAGATTGGGAATGGAACCCAAGCATAAACACGATATCCCTTTACATTTCATAACATAGCTTATACATATACACTGAAAGTAGTTTTACATAAATAACATATACCCTGAAAGTAATTTTAAAGAAAATGTAATAAATTTTGTGTACATAGGGATACAGGTAATGACGTTAGTCATGTAATGCTCACAAGGATTTTTAAGTGGTGAAATTAGCTTTCACATAATAATAATGTATTATATCTTCTGTACGTGTACAGAGCCAATCGACTCAAGTATAAACACAACTAATATTTCTCTAGATACACACATATAACCCAATAAAGGTTTGCCTATAGACCCAGGTGTAAATGTGACCAATATTTACCTATAGACTCAAGTATAAACAGGACCAGTTTCTACCTATATTTTCAAGTATATTAAAAATAGATTGTGGCATTAAATGATCCAATTATGGCTGATATGCTGTAAAATCCACCAACCTAACCCATTACACTAAAATACACTGCCTACACTTGGGTTTGAACATAGATCATCAGTAGACCACATGACTGTAGAGGAAACACATAAATAGGAAGTTGCGTGAAGTCTAAATGATCATTATTCCTCCTCTATACTCTATCACTATATGGATTGCTATTCTATACTCTATTCACTAAGCCATTTCTCTATTCGGATCACTATACGGATTACTGTTCGAATGAGTATTATCGAGCAAGTACTATTAGTGCAAGTGTTATTTGAAGGCATATGACACCAGTATTATTCAATGATTGTGTAGTTGTATCTGCAATTACAAAGTCTCTACTACAACAAGCATTACAAAAGTAACAACAAGTATTTGTTGACGTTAGAAAAGTGACAGCGAGTGTTTGTTGAGTCATGAAAAGAATGAAAAAATAAGGAAGTGAGAGCTTGTGTCCTTCCTTATATAGTCCTGGATAACATCATCTAGTGGGTGTCTTGACAGACTAGGTAAACTATTGAATTACCCCAAGCAAGGCAGTAAAGCTACAAAGACACAAGGGATTACCGAGCATGAAAGAATAGGAAAAAATTGAAACCTCATTAAAGAACAAGAACAGTAATCAGAAAGGCAGTAGATAATGATAAAATAACATTTAAATGTTTGAAGATCAAAGTTGGCTGGAAAGCATGGGGCTGGAAGAGAGTTCCACAAGTGAGAAGAGCATGTTTAATTAACATAATTTTCTATATATATCACACACTCTCTCCATTTTTGGATTCCCTGTATTGAGAGCAGGCCTCTCACCAAGTGGTGCTGCCCTTCCCACCCACAATCACTGGACCCTCAAATGATACAAACTAATTTTTATGTGAAAATTCTTACTTGTGGCCTCCCTCACTTAAAGGATGACCCCTTACTCAAAATATTTTGGAAATGGGCCTGCTTTAATTTTTTACATCTGTACTATGTAACTTGCCACTGAAAATGAATTGCTCTCAAATACCACAAGTGGTTCTGGTGTTCCAGGTTATGCTCCTCCCTTTCCAATTCTGTGTTTCAGCAATTCTTTTTTAATTGTCATCTTTATGAATTAGTCACCATTATACCTTTGATTTATCAAAATTTCCCTCCAAACCAGCCAAAGACACCTTCAGCATGACAAAAACCAACATAATGATACCTTGTACAGACTTTGGAAACTGTTGTAATTGAATGAGAAATAACCAAAACAGAGGTTGGAAATGAAGTGGTAATCTTTATAACATCAACAAAATACAATACTCACCAGCGGCATGAAGTAGGTAAACCACTGCTAGTGGTGGATTACTTAGACACCATATTATCCCCACTTACAATAGTGTCCTACGTATTTATGAAGATTGGGACAAACCCATTAGTGTTCATAGGTACGGTATATAATGGAGAGAAATAAGGAAAGGGAGAAAGAAAGAAAGAAAATGTTGTAACCTAGGAAAGGTTACTGAATGAGGAATAATCAAAACGGAGGTTGAAAATGGAAATCTTGATAACATCAACAAAATACAATACTCGCCAGCGGCGTGAAGTAGGTAAACCACTGCTAGTAGTGGACTACTTAGACACCATATTACCCCCACTTACAATAGTGTCCAACATATTGATGAGGATTAGGACAAATCCATTAGTGTTCATAGGTATGGTATATAACAGAAACAAAATAAAATAACGTCAAAAGAAAATGGCAAACAATATGGGACTCAAAACCTGACAAGCTATACAATATTCAATCAAGAGAATGGTTGTTTTCTAAGTGTAGCCTAGAATGGATACAAGGCTGAAAGTATGGGCTGTCCAGCAGGGATTGAACACACTATTGAATTGCTCTTGTGAAACAAACTTGCTAGACATTATGTCACGTTGAAGTGCCCAAACCAACTATAGGATAATGGCTTTCAGAAAATGTAAGTGTAAGCAGAGGACCAAGCTCTTCCTTGGATGGAGCTTACCACCTGATTTGGGCTGCATTCCCAAGCAACCCGACTCTCGGATCAAAGGCCGTCGCTTGCCGTCCGTGGCAGCACCGGACTGAGTCCCCCCGCAATCGCGGAGAGGGGTCACACCCGTTTACCCCTGGGCAGTTTCACGTTCTCTTGAACTCTCTCTCCAAAGTTCTTTTCAACTTTCCCTCACGGCACTTGAGTCTGTACTTACGGTGATTTTTCTTTGTGTTGCGGAAGTATTTGTCGACTATCAGATGCGTCCCTGTATTTAGCCATGGAATAACGCGTACCGCTTTAATAGATTTGGGCTGGATAATGGATGGCTGACTCTGTATCCAAGGAAGAGCTTGGTCCTCCAAGAGGCCTCATCCCGTTGATGACCGTGGTACAAAAGAACAAGGGAAAGGTGTACCCTGTACTAGATCTAAAGGTCCCTGGTTCAATCCCAGGTTTTGGCACCAAGATATGGACAGCATTTTGGAAATGGTCGGAAAATAACCCACCAGAAAAGCTCCAGAACCGAACTAATTCTAAGTTGCCATCATTTCAGCATAACTTAAATAAAATATTATTAAGTGAGAAATATAAAAGAACTTTCAAAACACTAAACCAAATAATATCCTTAACTTCTTCAAGAAAATCAAACTTCATACCAAAATATAAAACTATAAAAACCTTTAACATATTTTGAAAACTGAAAAAAAAACTTTTGGACTTCATAAATATTCCCACTAAAAATAACAATGCAAACTCTAATAACCAACTTATATCAGGAACAAAATAACTTGTATTAGAAACCAACATCTCTAATAAATGATTAAAAAGAAAAAAAAAACTTTTACTGACTGACCTGTACCCCAAAACTATCACTGATTCACAATAACATCAATCTATATCCAAAACAACCATGATTCAAAACCTTTATCTGGCTTTAAATATCCTTATTGTTGTTGATTGGCTGTTAAGCAGAAATGTAGGCAAACCAAACTAATTCTTCCCCTGGAAGGAAAGTGGCTCAAGATTGAAAATCACAGCTTCACAACAACCAGAATTAGTTTTACTTCTCTGAAAAGAAACCTTCATCAACCAAAAAACTTCTTCGCTCCAATGGAGACATTGATCCAAATTTTGGCACTATAGTTTATACCTTGGCATCTCTAACCCAAATGACAAAATTGCTTGTTAGTTGGAGTAGATCAAAATGGTATGTTTCATTTGAAAATCTTCCCTCGGGTAATAAACAATGGGCATGGCTAATCTGGTTGAACATTATTACTGAGTTGTGAGTTTGCTGAGTACAAAATTTGGCATTAAATAATCCAAAAAGGGGTGGAGATGCAAATACCAAACCAATTTCAGAAAATGATTAAAAAAAAAAAAATAGTATTAAGATAAAACAAAAAAATAAACAGAAAAATTGCAATATGAGCACTGATAAAAATGGTTTCTGAGACATTAGGTTTGTAAGTCCCAGAAATTGATACAAAGATGTCCTCAAGGACACACGGTTCCGGGGGTGGCTGGGCAATTTTTGTTCTTGGCCTGAGTGTATGTTCTTGGGTTCCCCAGATTAAACCCAACTTTGTGTCTCAGTGGGAAGATTGGGTTAAATAACAATGATCCAGATGACTACAATCAAAGTACAGTATCTGTTCCAGGCATCCTCATTAGCAATAACAAAATTGTTCTTTACACTATTCGGGCTATTGTCCTCATCTTTGTCGCCGTGTTTGTCACAACCTTTATTTCACTCACTGGGGTAGACTGTTCTAGTTCCATGTGACATGTCTAATGGATGTCAGTTATCTCCTGTTAATTTCCCTCTGAAAGTTCTCCACTGCCTTAACCAGGTATTGAACTCACAAACTGTCACCGGATCTAACACCTTTATCCACTGTGCCAGGTCTCCTTGAGGACATCTGTATATAAATTTCTGGGTATTATAAACCTAATGTCTTCAACAACCATTTTTACCATTGCAATTTTTGCTGTTATCATTGAATGTTTTTTACCAGAGCTCATATTGCGATTTTTGTCATTATTGCTTTTCTCTGGCACTCCTTATTACTGGTTTCCATATTGTATTTATTTCTATGCTTGGTCGGCTCAGGAGATTTTTGTGGCCTAGCATATGTGCTGATTCCTTAAGTTTATGAAATAAAAGGTTCAGTTTGTCATGCCAACCACCTGAAGAAGGCTGGAGTGTACAACGGCCGAAATGTTGTGATAATTATGGCAACAAAGATGAGGACAATAGTCTGAATAATGTAAATAGTGTACATAATACCTCATCTCAGAAATATAGACAGATACAAAATTGTCCTTTTCACTCTCTACATGAACATACAGATATTTTTTTTGCTTAGTGCACTGTAACCTTATTTTTGTCAATGTATTTTCTTCAACAAAAATGAATTTGAGAATGTATATATTTTTTTTTTACTCAAGTTTTCATTTTATTAGTTGTTTCTTCCATAATTCAATATCTATTTGCAGGCCAATATACAATCTGCAAAAATATCATGGGATTAGATAGAGATGAGACCCTCTCACTGTGGGGCAATAGACAACAAACTAGTATTTTCTCACATTAGGGAGTTCAATCTGCATGGGGATCCCATATCTATGGCCTTGTGCCTTTCCAAACAAAGCTGAATATATATATATATATATATATATATATATATATATAGGTAATATTAGTGGTAAATATACACATACATATGCAAAATATATAAATATATATACATACATGCATACACATACATATATATTTTTTTGAATAAAAAAAATTCCAAGAGGATAGAATCCAGGTAGAACTCAATGTCCAGGACAGAGTAAGGATATAATAATAAAAAGACTTAAACACTAATATTCCATGATCATAATTTATTTTAAATTATAATAGAATAATTCCAATTAGATCGTATTTACGATTCCAATGGAATAAGTTATGACCATGGAATATTAATGTTTAAGCCTTTATTATATATATATATATATATATATATATATATATATATATATATATATTACAAATTTGAGGCTGGTAGGGATAATTTTATATTAATCCAGGGAGAGCTCAATGTAGACTACAGAGCATGATAATTTACTAAGAGATGAATATATAGATATTTCTGAAATAAATTATAGCCAAAATGAATCTTTAAGGTTTTTTTCCCTTGATATTATATATATATATATATATATATATATATATATATATATATATATATATAACACTGTAACACCAAGGGTTACTAAGATTGTACAGATTTTAAGATTTTACTGAAGTGAGTTTGATCTTGTTTATGGCCTTGTGTCAGACTTTCCTATAAGAGTACAATACTAATAAAGGAGAAAAAATTTGTTGAAACATGTGGCAATGGATATGAATATGAAACATGTGGCAATGGCTGAGGGATTTACAGATTTTCTGTTTTTTTGGGGGGGTGGGGGTTAAGTAGTTTTTATATATTAATTTTTAGAAAAAGCAAATTTTTTTAGGAGCAGTAGCAGACTTATATTTTTGGGGCTCTGGAGCTTGAACAAATATGCCCCCCCCCTGACAATGAACAACAATGGAATCAAGGCAACAAAGTCCAAAATGTAGGCTATGAGTAGATTGTTAAGCTTAATGAACCCATACAGCTGAGGGTTTGGGTGCTGCAGGCCACCAAGAAATTTGGCCACTTACAGGGGAATTTTGAGGTCATATAAAATGTGTATTAAGAGTATATTCTGAGGTCAACATTAGTGACTTCAACCTATTGACTTTTCACTAAAATAGCATTATTTTAATAACAAACAAACACTTAAAAAAAGTTGCTTCAGGGGCCTGTCTGGGATTGGATGGGTAGTCAACTTCCATTTTTTTTTTATCAACTATGTTCACTTATTACAACTGCAACTTTTTATACTTTGTGCCAACCCCATTAAAGTTTTAAAACAAAAGTTGCTAACCTATTTTGATCGCTGCCTGATCTAAGAATTTGCAAGAAATTTCTATTCTCAATAGTTATCAGACTCTCCCAAACTTATTAGGCATGGGGGGAATACTTGTTCAAGATATGAATTTTATTTATTTATTTTACAAACAACGGAAAAATAAAGCTTAAACATATTTCATAGTTGAAAGTTTCAAGTTATAGTCATTAATCTATCATGATCTGTGTTAAGGTAAACTGTTTCAATGAGGGAGCAAACAAAGTCTTACCTGGAAAAAGAATTCGTGTTCTTTGTGCTGTCAAAAAGAAAATCAGATAAAAAACCAGGTCAAATTCAGTAGGCCTCTAAATATGGCAATTGTTTGCGCTTTCCTAGAAGTCTTAAGCAATCACGCCTTTTCTTAACCCAATAAAAGAACACAACGAGGGGTTTTCTTGCTTCTTTATAGGAGAAGAAGGTAGTTATGCATTGTGAGTTTTGCATAGAAATATTTCACCTGTTTTGATTTACACCTTTTGGACTTGTCAGACTGATTTATGACCCTTGGAATTATGACTTCAAAGTTTTTCTTATTTTGGATCTTATCATCCCCCCCCCAACTATCTTCTTCCACAGGTACACAAAGCTCATGTTGAAGTGTTTTCTGTTGTCTAGCAATTCACTCTAGCACAATGATTCCCAATATGGTGTGCATGCCCCACCGGCAGGGCATGGTAATATTTTGGTGGGGCATGTGTGGGATATGCACCCTTTGCCTTACTATACCAACAGAATAAGAAGGCAAATTGAGAATTTGTTATTAACAGTGAATTGTTTTCTAGTGAGTCTGAGTGAGAGTGTTAATGTTAATGCATGTTAATACATATGATGCATACACAGTATGCATACATAAAAATATTTTGTGTGTATGTGCATATATGTGTAATTGGCATACACACTCGTGTATCTTGGTCAACAAAGGAAGGGGGGGGGCGATGCTTGTCACTGGAAGAGCCCAATGTTTTGTCAGCCATTCAGCGTGTGTGAGCATTTAGTTTGCTTCCTTCACGTGAATTGCAGTAAAATTTTGAATATGTAAGAATTAAATATTACAGTGGGGCACCAGAATTTTAGAAATACTAAAGTGGGTCATGGCCCCAAATTGGTTGGGAACCATTGCCTAGCAGGATCAATTAATGTTTGTTCAGCTGCCCCGGAAGTACCATCAACTGGTAACCAGAATTTGATAATGAAAAAAACAAAACCTTTCTCTGTAACCATAAACCATTTTTGCACCTCCTACATGAGTCATTGTAAACCATTAAGTGCAGATAAGTATCAAGGTACAAACATAAGTAAAATGCAAAAGAGAGAATTAAGAGAGAAGAGGCAGGTGAAGCTAGAAAACATAGTTTGATTTATTAGGGACTTTAAGTTTCCCGTCTGCTCATCATAGACAGTTGAAATATTTGAATTTCATTTGAGTATATGGCAGCAAATGTCCTAAAGTAGACAGGCCATTATCAGCCCAACGGAACATGTAATCATAGCTGAAGCCAGGGTAGAACCTGAAAAAGATTAAAAACAAAATATCAGAAAACAATATCAATTGGAGTTCTTCCAGATGTCAATACTTAAACACAAACTACCAAAATTACTAATTTTTGACATGTATTTCTTTTGCATTAATTTCAGTTGCTTGTTAGAAACAAAGAAAAGAGTGCTGGATTACTATATATCAGTTCTCTTATATGGCAGTAAATGCTGGACAGTCTGTTCATGGATTAAGAAAAAAACTAGAGGCAGCAGAAATGTAATTCTAGAGAACAATACAGAAAATTCCATGGACTGAGCAAGTAAGTGAAGTCTTAAAAAAAAAAAAAAAAAAGAAAAAAGGGAGCAAAAAAAACAAAAACAAAAAAAACACACTTATACTCAAAAGACAGCGGAAATTCCTTGGATGCATAATGATGGCTTATGGCCACATCACATTGAAACAACAGTTCTTGTATGATCACTGAAGTTAAGCAACATTGAGCCTGGTCAATACTTAGATGGGTAACTGCTTGGGAATAACAGGTTCTGTAAGCTTGGATGTGTAGGTGGTGCAATGAATAATGGTTTGGAATTGTTAATTGGAGAGCAGAGTTCTAATTCCAGCTGGGTTCATTATATTCACTTATGCATGAATACCCTTGGGAAAGATATGAATCCATCTCTTCTCCCACCAGCTATGGGTTAATTATAATTATTAAGACTTGTTGCACTAAACCACTATCATCTCCAAAATATAATTGTGTACAAAATATTTCGACTTTGGCATTAAACAAACCATAAGAGTTGATGTGCCACTAAACAAAAACAACCACATAATGAGGAAGGAGGGTTGGAAAACATAACCTTCACAGGGCATACTGAGGGCAAAGAGATAGAGGAAGGTGGTGAGCCAATTACCTGATGAGCTTGTTTAAATGGATTGCAGAATGGGGGATAGGAACATTAGCAAAGGGAGAAAAACTGCTAAGAGCCACAAGGGATAGGAAGTTGTGGAGAGCATTGATCGCATATGGTCTCATGTAATGCAGTACATAGAAGATGGCTTGAGTAGATGCAAAAAAAGCTAAGATGAAAGAACCACTAATTAAAAATATTAATTGAAATTGCTTCTTCGAATGAAAATCCAAGATGATATTATTACACATTGCCTACCTCATATAAATATTCTCTCTGAGAAACACCATTCCATAAATTATTTGGAAAATTATCCTTATTCTTATTGTTTTTATTAAAATGTTTTGGTCAGATCATTCTCTGATCTAATTCAATTGTCTCATTCTTTTGGAGGCATTTTGTTTCTCTTACAGAAGATTTTAGATCTGTGTGTTGGATAAAAACAAAACTGCAAGGAGGAGTGTGCTTGCAAAATCATAGATAAATCCTTATCATAGCCCTATCTTACTTGTATTAATAATTCCTGACCTCTGACAATCCCCTTTTTCTTTATTGACAATGCATGGCTATAAATCATTTCTAATGTATCTATAGATTAACAATGCAGTATTATTATATTATCTGGGAGTATTGAAATGTTCTCAGTCTAAGCAAGAAACTCATCTCCCCAAATTCTCATGTTGCGCCGTCTGGTTAGATTTGGAGAAGTGAGTCAGGTCAAACATTTTTCAGACCCCACACCCTGTATACTTCTTAACATCTGACCAAATGACCAAGCATCAGATTTTAATTTGGAAGCTCTTGTTAGTTGGAATGAGGAATTTTCTGTACTTGCTTGGTTAACTAGTTATTACCGAGTGGGGAAAAAATTGAAAATACAGTAGAATCCCTCATATCCAGACATCTTATCTGTAGTTGAAGGCATACAATTACATTTAAAATATATTTAGTTGAAGCCATAAAATTGTACTAAAATATTTAGATTTGTTTAATTGCACATTGAGGTTGATATGGCGCTAAATAAAATCAATCAAACAACCAAAATGAAAGAACTCTTTCATGGCAAAAATCCATATAATATCCTACAATTTCTTAAAGAAATCAAACTGTATTCCAAAATATAACTTCAACAAAACAACAACATAAAACACACCTATTATCCCCTCTAGTAATCATGTCGCTAGACACATGTATATGCACAAAAGCTGAGTATCATCTACCATGTATTCAATTGTGAAAGCAGAAAAACATGCACAGTAGTATCCTTCCTATCCAAAATCCCTTATATCCGGAATCCTGCATGAATTTGATGTGTATATTTGAACTATTTGGGTGATATGTAACTGATTTAAAATTTCTGTTTTTCAGCAAATTTACTTTGGATAATTGCTTATCTTTCTATTTCACCCTAATGGCTTCTATTGGTGCAAAAGATGATGGGAATAAGAGAAAAGAATGACAACGAGACACATCTGCAACAAGATAGTGACAAGATGCATGATTGTGATGAAACCTGGACTGAAATTGAAAAAGCTATTGAAAAAGTTGTCAGTTTTATGGAAAGAAAGCCAGCATTTAGCTATGATGATTGCAATAATAAATGCCGAGTTAAAGTGTCTTTCGTTTAAAAATTTCAAGAATAAAAGCAAAACGAAATACGGAAAAAATTAATGATATTAGAAGAGAATGAATCAACATGCAACAGCGATTAAAAAATCCTCATTACATTATTTGTTTTGCATATGTGGCATACTTAATTTAATGAATTTTCATTAACATTACATAATTTATTTCTTTTTCCTTAAAATCAATTCCGTTATATTTCACTCACTGTTAGCTTATTTTGTTTACTATAAAACATTGAAAATAAATGTTAAACCTGTTCTTTTATTTTAATTTAAATATAACCCTTCATATCCGGACTTTGTAACCAATTCTTCATATCTGGAAGGCCTTCTTAGTCTGGTTGTCAGGGATTCTGCTATATACGAGATTTTTTTTTTTTATTTTAGAGAAGAAATTAAATTTCATACTTATTTACATATTGTCTTATTTTTTTAAATTTAAAATTTCCATTGTTATAGTTTCATAATACTTACTCTCTTTCAGTGTAGCACTGAATATGTGTCAAGTCATCATTAACAACATTGTTTCTCTTTATTTAGTACTTTAGTTGCTAAATCATTACCTCATGGGCAAGTTTATTGTTAAGGACAGAGAAACACTTTCATTTATACTGATAAATATTTAATTCTGTATCCATTAATTTTTAGCCAATGATCTTTTTCTTCTTGATGTTTAATGCATTTCTACAATAAAATGATTTACAATGCATTTCTATAGTTAATTAACTGATTTTCTTTAATGCCATATCAACCTCTATGGGTTATTTTAATGTCAAAATCTAAATATTTTGAACACAATTTTATGGCTTCAAATAAATATATTTTGAACACCGTTGTATGCCTTCAATTACAGATAAAATGTATTCTTAGTCATTTTGCTGTAAATATATATTATTGGTAGTTTTACTATAAATAGATATCGTTAGTTGGCTGATTTTGTTTAGTGGCATATGAGTCATTTAATGCTGAAATCTAAATATTTTGTATTTAATTTTATACTTACAGAGTAAAGGTATATTTATATATATATATATAGTTTGTAGATATTAAAATATATTGTTCATAATTTTACTATGAAAATGTATTTTATATTTTTTAGTGTTGCAGTGATTGTTATTTTGTTATAAAAATGTATTGTTGGTCATTTTATTATAAAAAATTACTGTTGATTTTTGTTTACTATTATTAACTATTTACCGATAGCTGAGACCATAACATGTGTTACTGTCCCAGGTTAGGGTGGGCCTGGGAAGAACAGAAGAGGTGGTTCCACTACTCTCCCAAAACTTCCAATCTACCAATCATTATTTGCTTTAGTAAATTTTTATATATTATGCATGTATATTTTATTAACATTTGCAAATATTTACTTTTCAATGCAGAAATTTTTATAGTAAAGTGGAAAGCAAAGGAGTAAAGGTAAAGCTAGTGGGCATAACATAACATCCTTCCAAGATATGTGAGGTTTAAATGCACTCATTGCTAAAATACAACGGTGATTATTAATTCATCTTTTCCTTATGCCACAACTTATATATTTATTTAATATATTTTCTGTTTATATGTTATTTTAATAGATACAATTTAATTAAGTAAATTGTACTGCTATTTAATTAAACAGAATTAATTATATTTACTGCTTTGAATATTCTAAAAATTTCATAGAAAATATGTGTTCTCTGAGATGAATTGAACCTGTGTTCTATACGGAAAAATCAATTGATCTGATGTGCTATACCACTCAGCTACAGAGAAGTGCCCAAATTGCTGTTTATAAGCAACAAATCTTCAACAAAATTTCCTGAATGATTATATCTGCTCATGAAATGTACTTTAATGTAAACATTGACAACATATTATGAAATGGATTAGGTTCGATTACTGTTGGAAAATGCATATTTTCTCACAGACGGTGCCCAACTGACTCTGCTATACTGTGCAGTTGACAAAATTAAAAACAAACAATGCGCATGTGTGAAATTAAAAATATAAAATGACGACAATTTATCCATCGCACCCGTATAATCACTTGTGTTTAATTTAAAACAGAGTGACTATTAATATAAGTTACTTAAGCCATTTTCAGGGTGGATGGCCAACTTGCCTTGAAAATTAATATTCAAAATCCTAGCTTTTAACTGAGATTAAACACAAACCTCTGGAGTATATATATATATATATAGAGAGAGAGAGAGAGAGAGACCGCCTGACATGCTTTTACCGATTTCGCCACAGAGGAGTGTTCGGTTAGCAAGGTCAATTTTACTGTTTTTAAACTACAATTTATTTTCCATGATTTTGTAACATACATTCATATCTGTTTGATGTGTATCCAAATATAAATAAATGACTTTAGACATTATGAAATAGACAAATCCAACAATTATTTTAAGACATTTTCATGTTTTCATGTTTATCTATAAAAAAGAATGTATAAGCATGAAAATGCCTTAAAATAATTTCATAATGTGTGATGTCATTGTATGTGAGAAAATCATAGAAAATTGTAGTTTAAAACATAACATATATATATATATATATATATATATATATATATATCACAGAAAAACAAATTATGCTGGTGTAACCAGTAGACAACTTGCCAGAGAACCTAACACCTTAGACAAAAATATCCCAAACAAAGAAAAAGTTAAAAAAAACAGACCAATAGGCAAACACCTACCTACTCATTGAAGTGCTCAATACCCAGATTATCTAGACAGAGCAAAAAATGCTTGACAACATCAACTCTTAAAGGACAGCCTGACCTTCAGACAACTAGAATGGCCACACTCTTCCACAAACAACCACATCAGAAGGAGTTGAAAATTTATCAGACTGACCCCACCCCTGTCCAAAAATTCTGAACAAATGATCAAATATTCAAATTTTCTGGGTATCTCCTTCTTCAAACACAAATATTAGAATTTTATAAATTGGTAACAAATGCTAGACAAAAAACTGATTTTGAATTTGACCCGAAAGAGACAAAGATGAATAATCAATAACTTTAATGTATTTTTTCTTAATATTTCCAGTTGAAATGGGAGAGAAGGTTCTCATGGGAACAAATGTTTTATGTGCTATCAAATGTGGTGCATATATATATATATATATAGGCACCTCGGCGTGGTGTAATGGTTAGCAGGTTTGTCTCACTGAATCATTTACGACTGAATAGTGAGTTCGATCCTCACTGGATGT